>PVIW01005924.1:0-70578 GCA_004026585.1 Noctilio leporinus
CACCCATTACGGGACAATAATGAGCAAAACTAACAACAATCAAAACAGAACCAAGTGTATGAATACAAGGAATAGGCCTGCAGTGGTCAGGAGGAAAGGGGTAGGGGGGAGGGGGGAGGCAGAGGCAAAGAAGGGGAGCAGCTTAGACAAGAACCTAGTATAAAGGAACCATGGACATGGACAACAGGTGGGATTGACTCTGGGGGGAAAGGGTGGGTGGGCAGGGGGACAGAGGGGAGCAAAAAAGGGATGGATGTAATACAACAATAATAAAATTAAAAGAAAAAATAAATAAATAATGGGGGAAAAAAAAAAAAAGATATAATGAAGAAATACCCAGACAGATAGCCAGTGGAGCTGGGACAGGGAGGATGCAGTTTGGCAGCACAGTTTGGTGGCACAGTTTGGCAGAGAGGCTGTGGCTGGCCAGTAGAAGGTGTGGTCATACGTTAAGGAAAAATAAGTAGTGACACCTGGGGAGCGCTTCCAGCACCATGGTTCCAGCACCGGGAGGGGGAAAACAAAGCCACATTGCTTCTGACTGTGAAAACCAGTGTGGGCTGGGGCGGAAAAAGAAACTGCCAGTCTCTCAGCAGAGGCCATTCGTTTAGAGGCCCCCACCATGCTGGAATGTCCACAGACCCACCCACTCTGGGACCCTCAGACAGGGCAACAGCTAGAGAGGCACCGGTCCCATACCAGAAGCAGGAGGGGTGCCTGGAAAAGGGGCAAATGCTGAGTAAGCAGCATTGTTCCCTCTCAGACCCTCCTCCATATATAGTGCCACAACGTGGAGGAACAGATCACCCAGGACTGGCAAGTACCGAAGGCTCTACTCCACCCCTTACAACATAACAGGTGTGACAGCTCCCCCTAAGAAACAGAGGCAAACACCAGGAGCCTGTCATGTTCAGAAGACAGAGAAGTATGGCCCAAAGAGGGAACAGATCAAGGTTCCAGAGGGAAAACTAAGCCATGAGGAGACAGCCAACCTAACAGATGCACAATTTAAAACACTGATGATAAAGATGCTCATGGACTTGACAGATATGCTTGAGTACAGCAAACACAGAAGGGAAGAAGGGAAGGCTATGCTAAGTGAAACAAAGGAAAATCCATACACAACAAAAGGTAAAGGGGAAAAAAACAGGGGTCCAAATCAACAATTTGGAACATAAGGAAGAAATAAACAGTCAGCCAGTACAGAATGACGAAACAATAACTGAAAAAAATAAGAAGAGGCTTAGGAACCTCTGAGATGGTTTTAAACATATCAACATCTGAACCATAGGAGTACCAGAAGGAGAAGAGGAAGGGCAGGAAATTCAAAACTTGTGTGAAAAAATATTGAAGGAAAACTCCCCAAATGTGATGAAGGAAATAGACATACAAATCCAGAAAGTACAGAGAGTCCCAAACAAGCTAGACCCAAACAGGACCACACCAAAACACATCAGAATTAAAATGCCAAAGGTTAAAGATAAAGGAAAGGTCTTAAAAGCAGCAAGAGAAAAGAAGAGAGTTACCTACAAAGGAGTTCCTATAAGACTATCAGCTGATTTCTCAAAAGAAACTTTGCAGGCAAGAAGGGACTGGCAAGAAGTATACCAAGTGATGAAAAGCAAGGACCCACAACCAAGATTACTCTAACCAGCAAAGCTATCATTGAGAATGAAAGGGTAAATAAAGTGCTTCTCAGACAAGGTAAAGCTAAAGGAGTTCATCATCACCAAGCCATTGTTATATGAAATATTAAAGGGACTGACTTAAGAAAAAGACCAAAACTATGAACATTAAATTGACAACAAACTCACAACTACTAACAACAGAATTTTTAAAAATAAAAAAATTAAAATAAACAAACAACCAGAATAGGATCAGAATCTTAGGAATGGGGATCATTGGGAGGGTTATCAGCTGGGGAGGGGGGAGAAATAGTGAAATAGTGCAGGGATTAGGAAACATAATTGGTGGGTACAAGATAGACAGGGGGAAGTGAAGGATAATATAGGAAAGGGTAATATTTGGGAACGTATGTGTACAACCCATGGACAAGAACTAAGGGGGTTAGGATTGCAGGAGGGAAGGGAGTGCTGGATAGAGGAGGGTAAGGGGAAAAGAAATCAAAACAACTGCAACAGCATAATCAATAAAATATTCTTTAAAAATGTTTAAGAAAAGAAAAAAGTATTCTTAGATAAAATACCAAAATCATATTCCAGAAAGCATAAAATTGATAAACAAGACAATCAAAATTTAAAACTTTTGTACTTCATAAGACACTACTATCAAGACAAACCACAGAAAATATTTGCAACCATATATCTGAGTAAGGACTTGTTTCAAAATATAGAAAAGACTCAATAAGAAGAAAACACAATTTTTAAGTGAGCAAGTCAATACACATTTCATCATAAAAGATACAAGAATGACTAATAAACCCATGAAAAGAAGTTAAAAATTATTAGTCATTAGGGAAATGTAAGTCAATATAATGAGATACCATTTCACATCCACTAAAATGGCTATAATCAAAAATAGGCTATAGCAACTGTTGGTGAGGATGTGGGGTAACTGGGACCCTCAGACATTGTTGGTGGGGTGTAATAATGGTACAACCGCTGTGGAAGACAGTTTGGCAATTTCTTAAAAAGGTAAACATAAACTTACCAGATGACCTAGCAGTTCAACTCCGAGGTATCTGCCAAGAGAAATGAAAGCATCTATCCACACAAACAGATGTCCTTAGCATTATTCATCATAGCCTAAATATAGAAACAGCTAAAATGCTCACCAGCTGGCAAATAAAATATAATGCGCTCAATTCATGAATTCACATTTGCAAATTTGCCTTCTTGCTAAAACATAATTTGTAACTCCAAAATCATGAAAAAAATTTCCTGGTCATTCTCAGACACACGCATGTCCAGAGCAGCAGAAACTTGTAGTCATTCAACAAACACGTTCCTGGCTGAGGGCAAACATGGCCACATTTGGCCTTCTTGTTTTAGCTCTTACTTTACACAAGTGTCCTTTTGCTGTCTATTTAGTGCCATGCTTTTCACAGTTTATGCTTTTTGTTGGTAATTTTGTTCAAAGCAGCATCCAAGCCTAGGGCTGAAGTACTGTTTAGTGCCCCTAACTAAGCATAAGAAGGTTGTGATAGCATTTTGGGACAAATACATGTGTAAGACAGGCTTCATCCAGGCACTATTACAGTGCTGTTTGCCAGAAATTCAGCATTCATGACTCTGCAATAGTTAAAGGAGGTGCCCTTAAACAGACACACACACAATGGTGAGAGTATGTTCCCTCACCAAATCCCAAGAAAACTCTGAAAAAGAAAATGAGAGGAAACTCATCCTATCAAATGAAACATACTATGAAGCATCAATAATTGAAACAATGTGCATAAGTGGACAACAGACCAATGGAACATTATGTAAAATACAGAAGATCCACATATGTATAGGAATTTTCTGTATGATAAAGGTGGCATCTCCATGGGGTGTAGTAAAAACACTGTCTTAAATAAATGGTTTTCAAATGGGGTATAAATGAATATTTTCTTTATAATGATAAACTTTTTTTTATAGCCTTGATTTTGGGAAGGTCTTCCTAATTATGGCTCAAATTCGGATACCATTAAAAAGAATGATAAATTGTGTCTGTAAAAATCTAAAAACTTTTCAAGTAAAAGAAACCATAATCAAGTAAACAGAGAAAAATATTTGTAACCCATGTTAGAGACAGAAGGGGTTTAATCCTTGCACCAAACAACTCACTATAAACAGGGCTGCTAGAAATGAAGATGAAGTGAAACAGCACAACAGGAAAAATGGGCAGAGGGCAAGGACAGAGTTCCAAAAGAAAAAGAAAAGAAGACGGACGCCTCTTAAGTGTGAAAAAGATGTTGACCTTCACCCCTCATTCATTCTGAGAGAAGTGCAAATGAAACTATACTAAGATACTTTCTCCAATTGTTCAATCACACCTTCCCCTGGTGAGGCTTGTGAAAATATATGCTGTCTTGTCCTATACATGGTAGACCCTTCCAAAGGGCAGTTTGACAAATAGGTAACACAATTACAAGCACATTTACCCTTTGATTCAGCAACCCCACTTGCGGGAATTTAACCTAATGATACACTTGCATGTGGATAAAATGATGAGTGTATATTATTCATTACAGCATTATTTCAACAGGAAAGTGACCTAACAAACTAGAGTCCATACCATGCACTTGTGTAAACAAACACATTTTTAAAATGTGCAAACTCTGTGAACTCATTTGAAAAGAACTCCAAGATATATTGTTGGAATTAAAAAAAAAAATGTTTTATTTTATTAGGTTTAAGGTTGACTTTAGACTTACACAGAGTTTGTCAGTTATATATAATTTAAACTTTCCTTTGAGTTCTTGACTCCTCTAACACAGTGTATCAGATATGCTGCTGCAAGGTAATTGCGTTAGGAAAGAAAGAAAAATAAGGAAACCACTGAATTACAGTTAAAGTTAAAAAAATAAATAAATAAGAAAAGCAACAAGCTGGAAATGATAAAACTCTCACAAGCTGAAGTGAGGTGGTAGAAGTCTGTTACCTGGAGGAGTTGTTTTTTGTTTTTTGTTTTTGTTTTTTTAAGATTTTATTTCATTATTTTTTAGAAAGAGGGGAAGGGAGAGAAGCAGAGAGGGAGAGAGACATCAATGTATGGTTGCCTTTCACCTGCCTCCAGCCACAGACCTGACTGGAGACCTGGCTTGCAACCTGGTTATGTGCTCTGGCTGGGGAATCATGGAGGAGTTTTTATATCATCCACATAGTTTGGCTTCTTTTCGTTCTCTTGTTAAGAGCAGGTGCTCTTAGATGACATTCAAAGAAGCATAAACTTTATAAGATGTGCTGCATTTTTCCTAGGAGGCAAAACTAGCTGTTGCTGATCATTGACTCAGAATTAAAAATCTTTATCGCTCATTCAACGTTAAGTCCATAGATACTCCTTTCCAGTTCTCAAGCATGATTCAGACTCTTTGCTAGTCAGCCAGCTTGTGACTTCACTTATACATCTTTCTGGTGGGAGTTCTGGTCTTTGACATCGGATAATCTTCTGGGTGTTATTTTTGTTTCACGGGGTGAGCTTTGAAGGCCTGCTTCAAGTCAGAACTGCTTCTATCTATTAGTAAGTGTGCTCATTGTCATCTTTACATATGACATTTGCTTGCCGTTGTCCCATGTCCTTTTCCTTGCTCTTCGACAATGTTCCTTGAACTTAATAGTCTAGGGAAATGTGGATGGTGCCTGGCCCATGGAGGCCACCAGTGCCAATGTTCCACTTGAAAACAGCAGCTCACCTCTCACCATAGGATTGGCCAGGTGGCCCACTGTCCAAGCTGCTAAGTTACGTACATGATCATCCTTTCCCAGTGAAGGTCTTGCTGCTCCAGAGAACATATTTGAAGGGGCTTAGATTTCTGCACCTCTCATAGAGCTGAAAACTCATGGTTTCATAGTGCTTTTAGGCTATACTATTCAATGAAAAGCAAAATTCAGAAGAGTGAATATAATGTGCTAGCTTTTGCAACATAAAGGAGCTGCACCAAGAATATACACTTGCACTTGCATAATGAAATACTGGAATGATATAAAAGAGACTCATTTATAAATGATGGGGTAGAAATAGGATAGATAGGAACAAAGGCAGAGCAAGACCTCAGTGTGTACCATTCTATATATTTCCTTTTCTGAACCCTGTATATGAATTATCTTTCAAAAAATTTTAATTAGAATGTAACATGTTCGTCATAGTGACTCTGTACAGCAGTGGAAAGAATAAACTAGACTTATATGTATGAACATGTGGAGACCTCTCAAAAGCAATTTGCAGTAAAAAAAAATTAAAAAGGCAACTTGCAGGAAGATACAAACAGTGGTATGCTATTTACGTACAAAAATAAAACATATCCAAACCATTCTATGTATTTCTATAGATGCATATATATGCAGGAAATATATGAATTGATGCATCCAAAAAGTCACATAAATTTCTTGGAGTAGCTACCCCTGACAAACAAGGGAGGACGTTGGAACTGGGGGGAATCAAAGGGAAAGTATCAGCAAGCATTCATTATTTTTGCAAAATATTATTGAAGCAATTAGGGATATGCTGGATGTTTTTGAGCAGAATAATAGATAGCACTATTCGAACTGTCCTTGGGAAGACTGGTTTCACAGCCCACTATGGGAGAGATGCAGGAGAACCTGAAAGAAGATGTATCAGCTAGGAGACTGATATCCATGATGTAGATGAAAAATAATGAAGAGCTGCACTAGAGTGATGGAAGGGATTAACTATGGTGGGCACAATGATGGCCTCCAAAGAAGTCCCTACCCTAAGCTCCAAAAGCTGGGAATATGTTCTGTTACATGACAAGGGGGGCTGTTAACAGGTGGAATTAAGGTGCTAACCCACTGATCTAAAAGCAGTGGTGGCCCTAGCTGATGGCTCAGTGGAAAGGTGCCAGCCTGTGAACCCAAAGGTTGTTGGTTCAATTCCCAGCCAGGGCAACATAACCAGGTTGCAAGCCAGGTCTCCAGTCAGGTCCTTAGCTGGAGGCAGGTGAAAAGCAACCATACATTGATGTTTCTTTCCCTTACTTCCTCCCTCCCTGCCCTTCCCTAAAAATAAAGAATAAAATCTTTTAAAATAAATAAATACAAATTTAAAAACAAATAAATAAAAGCAGTGGCTGAGCCCAATGTAATTGCAAGGAATGGGGAAGAGACTCAACAGGCCAGGAGCCCGGGAACGCAGCAGCCGCTGGAAAACACACTTCTGCCCTGAGCCTCCACAAGGACTGTAGCCCAGCTGGCACTTTGATTTTAATTCTGATGAGGCCAATTTTAAACTTTCGAGCTGTAAGATCAAGTTGTGCAGTTTCAAGCAACTAAGTTTGTGGTGATTTGTTGTGTTAGTGTTGGACAAAGGCATTTTATAGTCAGAAGTAATGATTCTGGAAATCTTTAATAAAAAAAATATTTTATTTATTTATTTTCAGAGAGAGAGAAAGGGAGGGAGAAAGAGAAGAGAAACATCCATCCGTTGCCTCTCTCACACCCCCAAGTGGGGACCTGTGCTCTGACTGAAAACTGACACAGACCTCTCTGTTCCCAGGCTGGCCCTCAGTCAACTGAGCCACACCATCCAGGGCGCAAACCACTTTTGACAGGTTCAGTCAGTCACGGCACCTTCTCCACACACTGTACAAGTTGTACAAGTGTGTTTTAGTTGCGGTTTTCCCGTCCATTGATGGGAAATGAAGCATGATATGCCAAAAAGCGCATTTTCTTTCATCTTCAACATTAAAATGGCCACACGAAAATTCACTAATTTTTGATAACCTTTTTAAAATGCACACTAATATGACAGCTGTCACAATTGTTATGAATGACCTTAAAGGCAATTAGGTGCCACTAGAGCCATCTTAAAAGGAAAAAAAAAAAAACGAGCAAACTTTTCCGCCAACCCAATATCTTTACCTGGCTCAAAGTAAGCATTTGCTATATTCATTTATTTAAATGATTTTATTTTTTTATTATTTCCAGAAAGAGAGGAAGGGAGAGATTCAGAGAGGGGGAGAAACATCAATGTATGGTAGCATTTGCTAAAGTTAATTGGATAAACAAATGATTATTAAAAAGAAAAGGAGATGTTTCAACCAAAAATTATATACAAAAGTACAAATATATGAACAGTATAAGCATTAAAACTGAAGCTATGTACAAAATAACACTGATTTCATTTTAGACATAGGACTGAAAGTTATTTTTATTTTCTTTGTTATTCATAAAATTTCTACAAAAGCATTAAGGACTTTTCTTTAAAATTTTTTTCCCATTATTTTTAGAGAGAAGGGCTTGGGGGGAGGAAGAAAGTGAGAAAGACATCGATGTGTGGTTGCCTTTCACCTGCCTCCAGCCACAGACCTGACTGGAGACCTGGCTTGCAACCTAGTTATGTGCCCTGGCTGGGAATTGAACCAGTGACCTTTGTGTTCACAGGCCCGGCAACTTACCCACTGTGCCACCAGCCAAGGGCTAAGTGCTTTTCTAATCAGAAAGAAGAAAATCAACAATGTAGAATACACCTGCTGGGGACACCGCTAATGTTTGGGCCGGCCCTGGGCTCAGAAAGGATGGGTAGGGCCTGAGTTCTGTCTGCTTCTTCCTACCTGTGTGACCTGGGACAAGTTTCCTGCCTGTAAAGTGGCGCTTGTCAAAGAGGCTTGAAGTGGGTAGCACCCAGGACCGAATGACTTCTTCAGCTATTATTACTTTTTCCTTGGAACTGTAATGAGTTTCCACTGAAAATATGCGTCTAATTTTATCAGGTTGTAGTTCATATTGAAATGCTCACCTTCAGCTTTACTTAAAATGTAAAATAATATAACAAGTCACCAACAGGTGGCAGCATATCCCGGTTTCTTCACGACGTTAGACCAGCCACGGTGTCCTTGCTGGACAGACAATTTATTAGCATCTGTTTTCTAAGGAAGGAAGGAACTTTAGAGTTTATCTAACTTGACTCCTTCAGTTCACTTTTATGGAAACTCGTAGATGAAGTAGAAACAGGAGCACGATGTATTCATTTGTCATGAAAGGACTGTGCTGGGGAAAGATAAGGGAGGAGCATCTCTGTGCCTATTTCACGCTGCATTTGGCTTACTCACACAATATTCTTTTTAGCTAGTCAAGTAAACTTAAGACTATATGGAAGAAAACATTTTCGAGTTCTCAAGTGGGAATATCAATTCAGGGAATAAAGAATATATTTCATATTCATGCGAAGTAAACGCTTGATGAACCTCAAAATACGGAGATTTCCCTCCCTCACTTCTTTTTTTCTTTTTCATTTTCTTCATTTATTTTCGTCTTCTCCAGCTGACAGAGGCATTGCCCTTCATTACATCACTGGATCCTCACAATCAGGGGCAATGTTATTTCTATTTTACAGACTGGGAAACAGAGGCTCAAAGAAAGACATACCCTTGTAAGCCGGATTTGCGAATTCAAATTCTGGTCATTTGTTCATTCCTTTGTTTATTCATAGGAAACAAGGATTTGTTACGTTCCCCATACGTGCCAGCCTACGCTAGCTGCTGGAGATGGCTGGAATAATGGGGAGGACACCTCCCAACGGTCTCGATGTCCGTCCTTACAAGGTTATGGCGCCTGAACCGCAAGACACCAAATTGCTGCCTCTTCTCGCCACACAGGCCTCTGCGCACGTGGTGGGAACCCGAGTCCGTGCCATTGAGCCGCCTTTGAGGCCGCTCGACGAGTCGCAATGAGGGTTTTTACTAGTTAACTATCACATCTCGGGACCGGTCTATTAAATATCTAAGGCTCTGTTGATATAGTTATACTCTCCCCTGGTCCAGAAAGCACTTAAGGGCTGCAGGATGTTCACACAGCCAATGAGGTTTGCGTTCTGAACTGTAGTCCGACCTCTTTCAAAATGCCCCAGGAGCCCTGGGTCGGTGGCCGCGCTGGGCTGCTAGGTGGCAGTAGCGACACGCGCTGTTTTCTGATTCCTGTGTTTGGAGGGGGAGGGGTCTTCAGGCGCGGTGGGTCCGTTTTTCCCACTTACTGACAGGAAAGCTGAGGCCAAGGCCGGGTTGCTGAGTGAGCTAAGCAGTCTAAATGGACAGATTTGTATACAGGTTGCTGACTTTTGTATTTAGTAGTTTCAGGAAATTCCCCTTATGGGAATTAAAAAAAAAAAACTATTAAAAACTATTAAAAAACTATTTTAAATGTTTGGTGTAAGCTTTTTTGTTGTTAAAGAAGCAGCAGCACAGTGGATAAGGCGCCGGCCTGCAAACCCGAAGGTTGCTGGTTTGATTCCCAGCCAGGGCACAGAACCAGGCTGCAAGCCAGGTCTTCAGCCAGGTTGGTGGCTGGAGGCAGGTGAAAGACAACCATACATTGATGTCTCTCTCCCTCTCTGCCTCTCTCCTTTCCCCTCTCTCTAAAAATAATAAATAAAATCTTTAAAAAAAAAAAAGAATCAGCAGTACAAAAGAATGGCAACGAGGTTGAAGTAAATCTGCCTCCTACCCTTCGTGTCTTCCCCGGAAGTCCCACTGCTACTGGTGCTTCAATAACCATCCAGAGACATGTTTAATTAAGCACACACGCAGATGAGTCTGGATATATTATCAATGCACCACAGCCGTGTGTGTGTGTGTGTGAGAGAGAGAGAGATCAGTGGACATAATGTGTGCATGGAGTATAAAATAATGTGAACAAAAAAGTACCAGCGCTGTGGACCCCAGGAAAACATCTCTGTCACCCTCTCAACCTTCCTGCAAAAAGACAAAAAGGTCCGATGAAGTGGTTTCCAAACCCTGGAGTGGCTTTATCTTTCCCTTTTCTCTGTTGATTTAACAGATTAAAACTCTGCCAGCGGCACCTATCGTGTCAATCTGAGTAAATCCTGCCTTCTGAAGCTCTCCCTGCTGTAATTAAATTACTGTAAATACAATTAGAAGGCCCCTCTAGGTGGTCTGTGTGACACCAGCCCCCCAGGAATTGTCTTAAGATATTTGAACCAAAAGTAAAGAGCAAAGTGGCGGAATCCCCTTAATCTTTGGGGGCCGATCCTTTGAGGATTTCTGGCCGTGAAATAACAGGCAGTTGGTTTTAGCACAAGGGCACTTTCAGACGTTTTTCTCAGCCATCACGGGCCTTGGGGGTCAGTGTGGGTGCCCGGCCTCTGCTGCCCACTCCCTGCCCCCCACCCAGCTTCCACCTGGCAGTGATGTGCCAATTCTGCTTCCCACCTGGAAGAGGAGAGGCTAGGTAGTTGGCACATTGCATCCAGCACCTTTTGCATAGTGTTGGGAGCTGTGTTGCTACGTGGTCCACGTGTGTTGCTCTGCAAGCTTCAACTTTGCATAGGCCGCGCTAAACTAATTTGCGTCAATTTGTCTACCTCATGCCAACAATCGTTGTGAGAGTCTTGAATAGAACATACAAGGCTGCTGATCAAGGCCCTGGAGCAGATGCCACCAGCCATTCTGCAGGGGCCTGGCTGTCCTAGTTCTTCACCATGGTTTCTTCATATCCTAGTGACAATGTTAGTTTTTCCACCCTGGGGTTAAAACTTTTTTTTTCCCCTTAAACAATGGACAGCCCTATACCACTGGCACTCCAACTGGCTTTTTTATTTTTTTAAAGAAACCGGCTGTGGCTGAATTCTAGCCCAGTGTTGCCTAACTCTCTCTCTCTTTCTGCAAGTTTTAAGAGAAAGCAAGTGGATTCAGAATTTTAGAAAGATTTCGTACAACTGTACCAGGTGCTTTTCAATTTATCTGTTATTGTGTTGAACTAAAATTTTAAGCCTAAAAAGTGATCCACTTTATGGAAAGATCTATTTTTGGTCAATAAGAAAATAGCAAGTAGGACCAGACCGTAGAAGCAATTCCGGACAACCGAAGTCACTTGTGCTGTACAAACCCTGGGAAATAATCTCACTTTTAGAAGAAACTTCCTTTTTTTCCAAAGCCAGATCTGGAACTATACAAGTCCAGCTGATTTGGGGAATGCACCAGAGAGTGTAGTGAATCTCTTACTCCATGGTTTACTCACCTGTTTGTGGGTTTTATCATCCTGTAATGCTGCTCCTCACATTCACCCACTCATGATCTGAAAACTACCCTGAGAGCCCTGGCTGGTGTGGCTCAGTTGGCTGGGTGTCATCCCATAAATTGAAAGGTTGCAGGTTTTCGATTTCCCGTCAGGGATGGCTATGGATGTTCACGGCCGGTGCAGCTAAAGAACAGGGATCTAGGGGACAAGGGGGTAGGAGATGGAGTCCCCAAGAGATGAGGATAAACAGGAATGGCCAGTGCTGTGTTATCATGGGTCTCTGCTATCAAGAGCCCAAGAGAAAGGTAGGCTAGCCGATAGGTCAGCGAGTATTGGGAGCTGACTGAAGCCAGCTGACCTTTGATGAGCTGCTCAAGATCACTTGTAATCGCTACAAATTGAATGTGTTACAAAATTCGTATGTTGGAATCCTAACCCTCAGTGGGATATTAGGGGGTGGGGCCTCTGGGAGGTAATCAGGTGATGAGGGTAGAGCCCTCCCAGATGAGAGGGAGCTTTCCCACGGCCTCCATCATGCAAGGTCACAGGAGGAAACAGCCACCTGACACCCAGGAGAGGACCCTCACCAGCAACCCATGTTGCTGGTATCAGATTTGTGAGAAATTTCTGTTGCTTATAAGCCAGCCAGTCTATGGTATTCTGTTAGGGAATCCTAAACAGACTAAGACAGTATGTGTTTAAAATTTGCAACATTAGAGCCACGATAAGATAAAACTTTTCTACCTGTGATCTGGCAACAATAAAAATGCAGAATAATGCCAAGTGTTGGCAAAGACACAGGGATGGTGAAGACCTCATGTACAGCTGGTTTGATGGTAGATAGGTGCAGCTGTTCTAAAAAAATACAAAACTGGCCCTGGCTGGTGGCACAGTTGATAAGGTGCCAGCCTGCAAACCCAAGGGTCACTGGTTCAATTCCCAGATAGGGCGCATGGCCAGGTTGCAAGCCAGGTCTCCAGCCAGGTCCGTGGCTTGAGGCAGGTGAAGGACAACCGTGCATTGATGTTTCTCTCCCTCTCTGCCTCTTTTCCTTCTTCTGGAAAGTATTAAATGAAATCTTTAAAAAACAAAACAAACAAACAAAATAACTGGAATTACTTAGGCAAATTAAATAGCTGAGATATCCATTGACCTAGCAGTCCTGTTCCTAGGATTCATATATTCCATGGAAATTCTATTCTGGAAAAAAAGCCCACAGCCTAGGAATTTAAAAATAGGACTTTGTAAGAACTGCTCACCAACCAGGACCTGGGGGACACCACATCCTGTTTCTATGTGACATCAATACCCCATGTGTCCCTTTTACTATAAGTACGGCCTACAGTCCTTCCAGGAATGGTCAATGCAGATGTCATACATACTGGTGGCCGGGCTACTTACCTGCCAACAGCAAGGTTGACAACCACCCCTCCCTCCACCCCTGCGTGTGCAAGGCCAAGGCAAGGGTACAAATGGGGGCCTACACAGCACTTCTAAACATTTGAAACTTATCAACCAAACAGTTAAATTAGTTCTGTCCTTCCATCTTGACAAACATGCCTTCTTGACCTCCTGGAAGGCAGCATTTGAACTTGGAGCACAGAAGAGCCAGCTCCCAACCAAAAGCTTGCTGCTCTGTGATTCCCACTACGCTCACCTTTGTGGACACACAACCTGCATGTCTGAGCTCCAACCAGACTCCTACCCCTCAAAAATTTTTTTTTCCAGAAGGGCTCAAGGAAAAGGCCTACACAGGTCCTGTTGGAGAACTTGAAATATTCTGAGGTCATGAGTATCCAGGTAAGCCTGTCTCCTTGACCCTATGGACTTTGTCCCCTGGGGTGTGACATAGTCACAAAGAAAACAGCCAGAGTGGAACCCTCCAAGGTGAGGGGGCAGGACGTAGGCCCCTCCTGCCTGCTGATAAAGGCGGTACCTTTGGAAAGCTGAGAGGGCCAGGCTGGGATGAGGCCTTGGGGGCCATGCTGTGCAATGTAGGGACTTGATTTTTCTAAGCAGTTGAGAACTTTGGTGGGTTTGAAGCATAGCTTGATGAACATAAAACTGGACATAAAAGAAGTAGAACCATTTTGAGACAAAGGTCAAACTGCCCAAAATACTAAAAAATATCCCTTGTTAGCTTTGGAGCCTTGGGTGGTTTCTGCTTAATGTAATCTCTCTGGGCCTCAGTTTCCCCATCTGTGAAACAAGGTGAATTGAACAAGATTAACCATCTCAAAAGTCCCTCTGTCAGCACATCAGTTTTTCTTGTCTGTAAAAGAAGTGGGTTGAACCAGATCAGGAATTCTCAACCTGGGCTCCAGTGAGGGATCTTGCTTCCTCCCATCGCCACACCAGATTAACCAAACCAGGATCTCATTTTTTAAAAGATTTTATTTCTTTATTTTTAGAGAGAGGGGGATGGGGAGGAGAAAGAGAGGGAGAGACACATTGATGGGTTGCCTCCTATGTGCCCTAACGGGAAATTGAACCTGCCACACTCACCCAATTGAGCCACACTAGTCAGGGCAAGGGTCTCCTTTATTAAATTTCCCCCAGGGGATCCTAACAACCGCCAGGGATGAGACTCTCGGGACCTGAGGATATTCTCCAAGGGCCCCCTTCTCCCCCCTCCACCTGGATTTTTCCATCTGTAAAAAGAGCCCTTTGGTGGTCACATCATCAGTCTCCCCGTTGCCCTGGTTTCTGGGACTCCAGGCCTCCCCGCGACTCGGTGATTCAAACCGGCAGGGCTTTTTCAGAGAAGCCCCCGGGCTCCGAGGGAGGCCCCATGCGGGGGTCCCGGGCAGCGCTGGTGTGCGGTGACGGCGGGGCTGGCAGTTGAGCCGGGCAGACAGGGCGGCTCCGGGGAGCCAGGCCTGGGGAACAGCCGCGCTCGGGCTCACGTGGAGGCAGGACCAGGAGTTGCTGTTCAAGGGCCACTTTCCAGCCCTGCGTGCGGAGCATAGCATGTTCTGGGCACCGTGAGCGAGACCGGCTGACGCTTTGTATCCAGTGTCAAGTGGCCTCTTTCCCCACGGCTGGCACGGGGACTGGCGCGGGCAGGGCGCAGAGCGCTCCCGGAGCTTGGCGGGGCTGCGCGGGCCCTGAGTGCGCCCCGTGGGCAGCAGGGGCAACCCCGCCTGCATGGGGCAGGATTCGCAAGCCTGGAAGGGAGGGAGATCCATGAGCGACCAGGGAGGTGCCTTTGCTCCCTTCCCCCCCCCCCCCCCCCCCCCCCTTCCTGGAGCCCAGGTCTCCAGGCGAGGACCGCAGACTCCTCACTAGGCTCTGGGACGTGAGGTCTCAGTTCGGATCGATACCAACACATCAGACTGTCCAGGATATTCCCAAGGTTGACATGCACAACAGGAGGCAATACTGAGATAAGGATTGTCCTTGAAAATCAGAGGTTCAGATGAAAGGGCAAGCATAGGTACCACTCTGTGGGACGAATGCAGAAGAAATTTGGTTTGCAGGCTCTTCAAAGATTATTACAAACATAAAATATCCTTTAAAAAGTGTTCCAACTTCAATCAAAGGCATATCATCAAAGTAAAACACGGTGACAGTAAGAGTTCTGTTAGGTTGTATATTTTCACATTTTGTTTTTAACCATTTGCACTGCCCTATAGACCACCTTTTAAATATTGTTTATTTTTTAAAATATTTTATTTATTTTTAGAGAGAAGGGAAGGGAGAAAGGCTGAGAGGGAGAGAGACATCAATATGTGATTGCCTTTCACCTGCTCCCAGCTATAGACCTGGCTGGAAACCTGGCTTGCAACCTCATTATATGTCCTGGCTGGGGAATCGAACCAGCGACCTTTGGGTTCGCAGGCTGGTGCCTTATCCACTGTGCCACCAGCCAGCTAAACATGTTTAAAGATATGAAACAACACAGAAATTTTTTAAAAGTACAGCCACAGCTGTAAGCTAGAGGAATTTAAGAAGATAAAGATCAAATCTTCTTCACCTATCAGATGGGGCAGAGTAATACGCAACACAGCATTAATCTTTCCAAACATGTTTGGTAAGAAACAGCTCCCATGTGTGTGTTAGAAATCAAACAATTTTCTCATGTAGAAAATCAAAGACATTATTTGATTAGTAAAGCCTGTTCGCCCCCCAATTTTGTACTTGCTTGTCTTCATTTAGAAATTATAAATTCATGAGAAAATAACAAATTTTGTTATCATGTAAAAATCTTAGGAACAACAAATTATCAATGTTCACATCTTAAAAATATAAATGTCTTTCTTCCAAAAATGTAAATGTCCACTAAATAAAACATACACAATGTTTCAGGTATAGAAATACCAATAATTCACTTAGGAAAAAGATGTGTTTTAATAGATTTGATGATACCATTGTTGTTTATCTTAAAGCATTTCCTCCAAAGCACCAGGTCATTACTATTTAAAAGTTTACTCCTTTGCCCAGTTTTCTCATTTAAATTGACTCATTGATTTCTGTAGAATGTTGGCTACCGTGCCAGCCATAGGAAATGTCTGAAATACCTAAAAGTCATTTGGCTACAAAAAAGTTTTCCTGAATCAGGATGGGGATGGGGCGGGGGCGGGGGGGGGGGGGGTGTACTCACGCATCAAGTGCTTGAAAGTGGCCACCAGTGAACTTCCCCACAGTTTTCAGAAGAAAGCCCAAGCTCTGGGCTCTGAGAAAGGGCTACTTGAAGCTGGAATTTGGACAAGCAGGGAACCCTTGCAGGCATTCTGCATGATGGACTGTTCTGCCCAAGACCTCGATCCTCTCCCCACTGCCTGCAGTTTGTGCTGCTCCACCAGGTGGGCACTAGGTTCCCAGAGTAGGTGAACGGGGCTGGGCTCAGGCTTGAGACCATCATCCCTTATTCATACTTCCTCTGTGCTCGTTCACTTTCGGGGCTCTTTTAAAAAAAACAACCTGCAATGGTATTATGAGCTGCATTGCATCCTCCAAAACTTCGATGTTTAAGTTCTAACCCACTATCTCAGGAAGCAATGACATTTGGAGATCAAGCCTTTTAAGAAGAGCTAAGTTATAGTGAGGTTGTTAGAGAGGGTCCTAATCCAGTATGACTGATATTCTTGCAAGGGGATGAGACATAGACAACACGGACAGAGAGACAACCATGTGAAGACAGGTAAGGAGAGGACAGCCATCTACAAATCTGGAGAGAGGCCTCTGAAGAAACCAACCCTCCTGACATCTTGATCTTGGACTTCCAGCCTCCATACTGTGAGAAAAAATAAATCTCTGTTGTTTAATCCACCCAGTGTGTGGTATTTGTTACATCAGCCCTAACAAATATTACAGATGGAAATACTATTATTCCCATTTTAGAGCTGAGGCAGTGCCAGAATCTGGGAAAGTGAAGAGGTTTGCTCAAGTCTGTGGAGATCTGGTTCCAGCTCTGCCCTAACATCAAAACCCCAGCTTCTCCCAGCTAGGCTGAGCTTCCTGTAGACCCAGGAAGCAGCTGGGACATGGTGTGATGTGTACAAGGCAGAGCTTGCTACTGAAAGGGAAGACAGGGGTGGAAGAACTTGCATGTGCTCCTCCATGTGGCTGGAAATGGGGATATTGTTGGTACCTGAGACTTCATAAACCTCATTGAGGCTCCCAGGAAGGGTTTAGAAAAGTGAGAGAGAAAAGAACTGGATGGATTTGTTTCCATCTTCATCAATGTTCACGTGACTACCAGGAACAAAAACCTATTCTCTCTGCTTGGTCAAGAAAGATCAGTGGCCCTGGCCAGTGTGGCTCAGTTGGTCAGAGCATCATCCTATGATTGAGGGTTGGATTCCCTGTCAGGGCACATGTCTGGGGTTCAGGTTCAGACCCTGATGGAGGCGAGCACAAAGGGAAGCCGATCTGTATTTCTCTCTCGCATCCACGTTTCTCTTCTTTTCTTCCTCCCTCCCTTCCCCTCTCTCTAAGATCAATAAGCATGTCCTCTGGTGAAGATAAAAACAAAGAAGAAGAAAAAACGTCAAAGTTTGGGGTGGATGCTGGGGCATCGCATGACCTCTGAGGGCAGGAAATGCTCAGAAAGGACCAGAAGCTGGTTGGGTTTCCTGAGCCTGTCAATCTGCCTTCCCTCACCCGCACTCCCTCCACCAGTGGGTCTGGTGGGCTCCCCAGGCAGCTCCCTGTCTCTCTTAGGACACAGGGAGGGCCAGGTGCTGGGTAGGAAGCCCCGTCACAGAGCTTGCTGCCCCATGGGCACTACAGGCGCTGTCAGGGGCGCAAGCACTTGGCCACCAAGGACTCTGCCATGTTTCACCTGAGGTGGGTCCAAGTACCTCAGTGACCCAGACTGGAAGCTTCCGTAAAACATGGGAGAGAGAGAGAGGGAGAGGGGGAGGGGGGAGAGAGAGAGAGAGAGAGAGGGAGAGAGAGAATGAGAGAGAATGGGACAGCAAGACCTTGCGTACACTGCTGTAGATGGATTCATCCTCTTTGGGATTTGCCACAAGCTACTCCATCAGAAATATCCATATCCTATGGCTCAGCATTTTCACTCAAGGGTGACCCCAAACCGACAGGGCACATGCACAAGAATGTTCACGGGAACATTGTTTGTAATAGCCCCAAGGTGGAAACAACCCAAATGTCTGCCAGCCGTGGGAGGAATAAATCAACAGTGGTAGTCATGGTGCGGAAGTGAGCCCATCACGGACAGACATAAAGGCAAAGATAAATCTCACAACGGTAAATGAGGGAAGTCAGACCCCAGAGTGTCCCTGCTGTAAGCTGCCATTTATACAAAGTTCAAAAATAAGCAAAAGGAAGTCACTCTGTCTAGGGACACACGCTGGGATGATAAAGTGATAAGAGCGTGGATGTGAGTAGGTAAAAGACAGCCATCCTCCTTGGGCGGGCGGGTGGAAAGGGGATGGTTTATAACTCGAAGGAAGTGTGAGGGGCTTTCCCAGCGTGCCGGCAATGGTCTCAGCTTCCGACCTGGAGTTTCGCAGGCATGCCCGTGATGCTGGTTCTTTGAGCTGAACCTCTGTGCTTTCTGACGCCCTGCATATATCCCCCGCCCTCCCCCACCCCCCAGCGCACACACATCCCCACACATGGCTATTACCCAGATTAGAGTTTGAATCTGGGTCCCCCTGATCCTTATACCACACTGACCCTCCACCATGGTTTTGGGACCCTCTGTCCAGCCTTCTTTCCCTAAATTTCCTGGGCCTCTAGGGCTAGAAGTTCCAAGCTGGAGTTCATGGATTCATTGTCGCAGCCTGCAACGCCTCCCATGCTGTTTGTCAAATTGTGGACACATGCACCTTGTTCTGGGGAACGGTTCCTAAGTCCTCTTAGGATCCCTGGAGTGACCTGTGGCCCAGAAAGGGTTAAGAACTATTGCTAGCCCTGGCTGGTAGCACAGTGGATAAGGCGCCAGCCTGCAAACCCAAAGGTTGCAGGTTCGATTCCCCAGCCAGGGCACATAACCAGGTTGCAAACCAGGTCTCCAGTCAGGTCTGTGGCTGGAGGCAGGTGAAACGCAACCATACATTGATGTCTCTCTCCCTCTCTGCCTCTCTCCCTTCCCCTCTTTCTAAAAAAAATAATGAAATAAAAAAATCATTAAAAACAAACAAACAAACAAAAAGAACCATTGCTAGAAGTCACTCAACTGCCTTAAGCAAAAAAGCAAATAGCCACACACCAGCCTTGAACAAGGTCCTGGGAAGTACAGGGTTGCGGTGACTGCCTGCAGCACTCCAGAGCCACACGGTCTTTGCTCCCATCCTGTGTCTCCACCTCATCCCAGTTTGTGGCGCTTCAGACTGGGGACAGGGCTGGAGGGCAGGGGTGTTGCTGAGCAGGCTCTGTGTGTCAGTGGGGTGGCACCCAAACTGCCTGCCTCTGGGCAAGCGTGGGAGAAACGCTAAAGGAAGAGTCCAGGAGCTCCTCACTAGACCGGGGCCCACCGACCTGGTGGGAGCTTCCCTTCCCTCCATCAGCAGCTCCCAAGGGTGGCCAACTGGCAGGTGGCTGCCCTGCACCTGCTGTCTGATGGGCCCTTGGGTGACTGGCTCTCGCCTTTCATGGGCCTGGATTGGGTCACTCTCTGTGCCTTGCAGGGATTGAAGCCGGGGCAGCCACCTGTGGTCAGAGGTTTTGTGGGGTGACGGATTCCCGGTGGTCCCGGACCTCCAGCTCTTCCCAGACTACATGCTCCAGACCCAGGGCAGGATGGTGGGAGCTTCCACCAGAGGAAGCCTGGCTGCCAAGCTGGCCCAGCTGTGTGTTCTGGCTGCCACACCTGTACTTTCACCCAAGAAGAGCCAGGGAGGGGCGGGGCCTGGGCATAGGGCGTGTGGGCCCCAGGCCACCGTCCAGCAAGACTTGCATGAACTTGTCCTGCGCTCTGGCCCTGAGAATTCAGCGGTGAGCAACATGCTGACAGCCCAGTGGGGAGACAGACGGTAAACACACACTGGCAAATATATAATCATGTAATTACAACTTGTGAGAAGTGTTGTGAAAGGAAAACACAAGGGACTATGTGAGCCTCTTGGGTAGACGTCCCTCCAGAAGCTTCCCGGTCAGATATAGACCAGAACCCTGGTGCTGCCCCTTACACCCTGGGTGTCCTGAGCAAGGTGGGCGGTCAGGCCGGGCCATGACCTCTTGGGTCAGAAATGAGGCCTGACCCAAGTCTCGCGGACAATCACCCTCAGGGACGTCCACAGGGTGGTGCAGGAAGCAGGCGCCTTGGCAGCCACTTGGAATGTGTTTATATTCATTTACACAGCTGCCTTCTGTGCCCCCTGTGTGTGACCTGAGTGCCTGTGTCTCCCCCACGTTCATATGTTGAAACCCTAATATCCAGCCCAATCCCATTCCGAGGTGGGCGTTTGGGAGCTGGTCAGGTCACGAGGGAAGCCCCCTTAGGAAGGGTCCACTTCCTCCACGCAAGGGTACAACCAGGCACTCATCCATCCCTGCGGGTACCCTGATTCCAGACCTCCGGCTTCCAGGCCTCTGGGGAACCAATTCCTGTTGTGTCTAAGCCACCCGGTCTGTGGCCTTTGGTTACAGCAGCCGGACCCTCCTGGCAGAACTACTCTGACCTTGTCCAGAACCTGAATTGGATTAAAATACTGGCCAAGGGGTCTCACGGGGCCCTGTGCTTCATTTCCAAGTACACGTTGCTAATTTCTCGTGGGCCTTTCTCAGCAGCTCTAGGCTTCTTTATGTTTTGGTCACCTCTCTCTCCAACTGCCAGAAGCATCTTTAGCATCAGCACCAGCGTCCTCACGTCATCTTCACCACAAACACGTAAGGCCTTCGGTGTGTTCTGCACAGTTCTAACACCCTTAACGCATATTCATTCATCCAACTTCATGCTCTGGCTCATTGTGGCAACAGAAGGAAGTGCTGAGGGAATTAAAAAATGAGCACAATGGAAAGAGAAACTCGCTGAGATTTTCTTCTAGGATCTCTTGGGAAGCTTTGTAAGAGGAAGGCGACTCAGGTGGATTTTGAAGTGGACCCTGAGTGCACCAAGCAGAGACGTGGGAGGTCATATTCTGAAGTGGCTTGGGCAGGTGTGGAGGACCATTAGGGAAAGGTGGTTAGGTGAGAATGGTTGGGTGTTGGGAGTAGGGGGCAAGGACATGGCTAGAGAAATAGCAAGACTGGAACAACACCTATTTGGATCTGCACAACTTCAGGCATACTTGTTAAGAAGGAAAGGCTTTCGTTCCTTTTTTTTTTTTTTTTAAATTCATCGTAAGTATCAGATATCTAAAACTGTGAATTCTAAAAAAAGGTGGTGATTTGTGAGTCTTCCAGGTGTCTGCTGTTATCTTCAGGAGGTGTGTGAAGAAAATACTGGAATTTCTATTTCCATTTTTACCTTACCCTTTAAATATTTCTATTGTGATAAAATGCTTAAAACAGTACCGAACAGCACTGCCAAGCAGAACGTTTATGATGATGGCAATGTTTTACATCAGCACTTGAAATATAGCCAGTACAGCTAAAGGACCGAATTTTTTAATTTTTAAAATTTAAATGATTCGATTCCCAGCCAGGGCACATAACCAGGTTGCAAGCCAGGTCTCCAGCCCAGCCTGTCGCTGGAGGCAAATGAAAGGCAACCATACATTGATGTCTCTCTCCCTTTCTTCCTCCCTCCCTGCTCTTCTCTCTGAAAATAATAAATAAAATCTTTAAAAAAATAAAAATAAAAAAAATTAAAAAATAAAATTTAAATGAACTGTAAATAGCTCCATGAGGCTAATGACCACTACTTTGGATGGAGAGCACAGGTTTGGACTATCCCTTAATTCTGTAGTTTACATGTATAAATTAATACATACATGAAAAATGAAATGTATTCATTTATACTGTTTTTAAAAAGTATATATTAATTTATACAGGTTGTTACTGATGATGCAAGCAATTAAAAATGTTGGCAGAATGCTGGTCCATAGACCAAAATCAAAGCATTGAACTGAAGTGAAGTACTGAAAAATTGCAGAGACAGGGTAGCCCTGCCCTGGAGGTTGATTAGTCAGAGATATCTTAGAATGGAACAATTCTCAAAACTGGAAGACATCTTTAAGGTCCTTGGTTTTCTGGAAGAACGGAAGCCTTGGGCCAAAGAGGGGAGGTTGAGACTTGTACACGTGTAGACAGGCCTCCTCTGACCAGCCTTTCCGAGTGACCTACTCCTCACCCCATTTTCGTCTCTCTAACATTTTTCCAGTTTGTGATGATGCGATTACTTGCTTATTATCTGTCTCCTCCCAACAACTGGACTGTAAGCTCTCTGGAGACAGCACCCCTGGGCCTGGCAGACCATAAGTACTCAAAAAGTATGTGCTCAATAAAGGTTGTAGCGGAGGGGAGCAGGGCTTACATGGGGAATGATGAGAAACGGGGCTAAACTCATCTTGGGAGGTGGGGAGAGAGGTGGATAAAGAGCCTGAGGCCTCTCTGAGCAGTTAGAGCCGCAGGCCCGGGGCCAGCAGCCCCAGCCAGCACGTGTTGGCTCATGCTGGAAAGTCAAGGTGCTTCAGAGTCCTGCGGACTTGGGTTGGAGTTCCAGTTCTACCACTGACGGTGGTATAACCTTAGATGATTTATTCAACTTCTGCACGTAGTTTCCTCAGCAATGAAGGAAATAACAATAGCACTTCATAGGGTAGTCAGTTGGATTAAAGACTATTATAACATATTTAAATATATGTATAGTAAGAACAAGTACATGGACTGCATGTACCTAGACTATATACTACATAGTACAGATACTACACAGAGAGCTTTTATTCTCTATTTAGTGAATGAATGACCTCAATGATATACCAGGGAGTAGGGGCAGGGAACAGCCACAGAATGAAAGAACTGATCTTCTGTGATGAAATACATCATTGCAGCCTCACCTCAGACTAATCACATAGAAATCTGATGCATTAACCTGTCCCTTAGAAAACACAGGGTTACTTACTGCAAAGCATTTTGTCTGGATGTAACAAATGCTTCAAGGATGTTTATCCCTTGTTATTCAGTAGTTCCACTTCTAGGAATTTACTCTAATCAACTAGTAAGAGATACAAAGATTTACTTACAAAGCTACTCACTGGTGCTGTGATAGTGAGGAGCAAATAATAAAAAACATAAATACTAAGCTACCTAATCACCCAAGGGGCTGCTAATGCTAATGTCAGTATAGCCATGTGAAGCAATACTGTGCAAGTTACTAAAAACCGAGTGTTTCAGGGTGCAGTGGAACAGGGGAAGATGTTCATGCTATAATAATAGAAGGAGTCTACAATATGACCACTGTTGTAAAATGTTTGTAAGAAAAGACTACAAGGCGCAGGCCTGCGAACCCAAAGGTCGCTGGTTCGATTCCCAGCCAGGGCACATAACCAGGTTGCAAGCCAGCTCTCCAGCCAGGTCTATGGCTGGAGGCAGGTGAAAGGCAACAGTACGTTGATGTTTCTCTCCCTCCCCCCTCTCTAAAAATAATAAGTAAATAAATAGAAAAGACTAGAAAGACACACTAAACTCTTAGCTGTGATTGTCCTTGGTTGGCAGGCAGTGACATACAGGTCTGCCCGCCTGGGACATTACCTCACACACGCACTCAGACGCACTCTTGCCAGCCTTCAGTGTGACTCCTAGCCCGTGAGTGGGCCTGGGAAAAAGACCCTCATTGGGAGGGCAGAGTGGTCAGAGGAAGGAGGGGACTTGAGAGCTAGAGAATGAAAATTTAATCCCTGGCTTGGCCACAAAGTAGTGGGATGACTCTGGGCAAGTTCCCACACCTCCCCAGACCTCTGGAAAATCATCTATAAGTCAGCGGGGTGGACGGAGATGAACTTTCAGGCGCCTGCAGGCTTCGGCCTCCTCTGGTCTCCTTTCATTTAGCTGGTGTTTGTGGAAAACTGTGCCAGACACCAGGAATGAAGAGGGAACCTGCTCTGTGCTCTTTTTAGTAACGTCTGTCTACTCAAATAGAATTGTAGCAATATTTTTTGACTCATCCCCTAAATTGGGCCTCCCTTTCAGTTCTGTTTTTCCCACTTCCTCTTTTCAAACTTCTATTTTTGGCTTGTTGAGAGTGATACATTTAAATTGTTCAGTCATGATACTTCAGCTTTCCGTACTTGATTAATTGATTCTAAAAATTACACGGCAATCTGATTCTTTATCAGAGTCAACGTTTTGCCTTTGCTTACATTTTTTTATGCATAATTTTTTACTTCCTGGAGTTGCTTTTCTTCTTCTTTTTTCTTATACAATTGGCCTGCCTCACATTTTCAATTTAAAAGGAAAATTGCTCCCCATGGGAGGTATGAAATCTGGGAGCAGAGCCACTGTGCGCATTACGGGCGACGGGATTTATTATAGGAGCTCTCCACGTTATATGTCTAGGTCTGTCCCCACCATGTGTGAAGAAACTGTCCCTCTCACCCCAAGTTTCTCTCAGATTCCTCTGACTCATGCATTTGCTGAGACGTAGAGCCTTGTTATCAGCATGGTCTGCTGACCAGCATCATGGGCTGGGCTTCATGTAAGACTATGTTACAAAGGCAGAATCTCTAGTCTGGGATTAAGTCTAGTCCCACTTAATCAGAATCTGCATGTGTTAGCCCGGTTCCCAGTTCATCCAGTCAAGTTTGAGAAGTGCTGGTTTGGGCTACCCTACGGAGGTCACCATTTTCTTCCTGGTCGACTCCAGCTCATTGCAATGAGACCTCTTGTCACTAATACCCCTGGAGTTGCTAACCTCAGGGCCAATGCCCTCCGTGCCTGAGAAGGTACTGTCATTGTTGTTACTAGTAATAGTAATAACAATAGTAGGTACTATTTATTGATCACTTACTATGTGCCTGGTATGGGGTTAAGCACTTTATTGTACTGCCTCATTTCATGCTCAGAACAACTCTATTACATGACTATTATAATCTCCACATAACAAATAAAAAAATGAGGTTCAAGAAGCCACTTGCCCAAAGTCACTCTACGAGGAGGTGATATATATCAAGGAATCACATCCAAGCTTACATGACTCCAGATTCTATATAATTTTTTCATTCATTATTTTCAGAGAGAAGAGCAGGGAGGGAGGAAGAAAGGGAGAGAGACATCAATGTATGGTTGCCTTTCATTTGCCTCCAGCTGCAGGCTTGGCTGGAGACCTGACTTGTAACCTGGTTATGTGCCCTGGCTGGGAATCGAACCAGCGACCTTTGGGCTTGCAGGCCAATCCACTGAGCCACATCAGCCAGGTGTATTTTTTTTAAATCCTCACCCAAGGCCATTTTTCCATTGCTTTTTTTTTTGGAGAGAAGAAGGAAGAGAGAGAAACATTAGCTGGTTGCCTCCCATACCTACCTGGACTGCAGATAGAACCGGAAACCTAGGTATGTGTCCCAACTGGGAACTGAACCTGCAATCTTTACAGTTACGAGACGAAGCGCCAACCTACTGAGCCACACTAGCCTGAGCCAGGGTCTGTAGTTTTAAAACAGGGAGATAGGATGCACAGCAGGCAAGTCCCTGTCTCATAAATCTGGATGCCTCTGGAGCCCTCTGCATACTCCCTTCCAGGCATGAACCTTCCGAGGGTCATTTCTACCCTGACTTCTGTGTGTACAGATTGGGTGCCTGGTCTGTACTTCATATACATGGGATAAGATTACAAGATCGATTCTTTAGTCACCGTAGCGCTGCTGAATCACCTCCTTGGACTTCTGGATTTCGTGAGAGAATAATGTCTCCTCTTGAAGCCAGATCAAGTGGAGTTTTTTCTGTTCCTTGCTAACTTGTGGATACAACCCGCTTTCGAGTTGGTGCCCACCCACATCTGAGGGGAGCTCTCAGGAAAGTCCGCTGCTCGTTTCTGGAGGCTTTTTGCCCATGTCTCCTGTGAAGAAGCGCTTGTCTGTCCCGTCCCTGCGGCTACAGCCTCCCAAGCCAGTGGGCTGGGTGGGGAGGACCGTACCCTTGGAGACGCGCTCCTGGAGGAGAAGGGCGCTCCCGGAGGTGCAGGGCGCCCCTGGAGGTGCAGGGCGCTCCTGGAGGTGCAGGGCGCCCCTGGAGGAGAAGGGCGCTCCCGGAGGTGCAGGGCGCCCCTGGAGGTGAAGGGCGCCCCTGGAGGAGAAGGGCGCCCCTGGAGGTGAAGGGCGCCCCTGGAGGAGAAGGGCGCCCCTGGAGGTGAAGGGTGCCTCTTCACGCACCGCCTTGAACCTCAGGGCCTGTGGCTACAACAGAGCCCAAGTCGCCCAGCCTGCCTCCCAGGTGTTTGGGAGAATGAAATGAGGGGACGGAGGGAAAGCTTTTCATCAGCAATCGAAGGGCCCCACGCACGTTCCTGTCCCAGCTGGTCAGTCCATCTATCTGGTCTCCTGGCCACCACTGCCATGTTTTCTGTCGTAACCTGACAGCCTCACACCGGCTGGGTCGCCTCCTGCTTTTCTGCCTATTTCCCAGACACCAGGCCCCGGTGGCCCTGCGGTAGAGGGTGCCAGTTTCCGGGGGGCCTGTCTCTCCCCCAGACGGCCCCCACCCCCTACCTGGCAGGGCTCCCTCAGACCCCTCTGCCAGGCTGTGGCTTTGTTGTGCCCCTGGGCTGCTCACCCCCCTCTCCTAGGGCCACTTTTGCTCTTTTCTCTTGGGAGCTGCCTAGCTGCCGAGAAAGACCTTTGGAACCCTCCTCTTTTCAGTCAGCCTTTATTGAATTCCACCTCCATTTCTTCCCCCTTTCCAAATAGGACCATCATTTATCTTGGACTTTGAGTCGCAGAGGTCTGTAAGAGCTTTCTCTTTTCCCAGCGGCATTTGTTGACAGGCAGTCAATCTGTTTCTGGCCTCCGCCCGCTCCCCCCGGCCCCCAGGCAGGCCAGAAAGTGTCCACAGCTGTGCCCTGTATTATCCTCCCTTTCTGTGCCCACAAGGGGGACAGGCTGAAATACGGCGCAGTCATTACCGCGGACAAAAAGGGACAATTTTTAAACATTTTTGCTTTTCACCGGGGAAGCTGATGGCACAAAAGAAAGTGCATCATTTTATTGTAAATGCTTTTTAAATATGGGTCCCTTGGCTGTGGTCGGCCCCAAAGGACGGAAAAGTTCAAAGCGTGAGAGCAGTCCCACGGATGCCCGTTTTTCCCCCCTCTGCCTTTTCAATGATGCTCATCAACACCAAGGAAAACAGGGAAGGGTTTCTCCTGCCAACCCACCCACCCCATGGCCGATTCCCTCCTTGCCTTCCCTGCAGGGCCCAGAAAAGAAGTTGGCCCTGTGGGGAAAGGCGGCCTGCCGGCCAGTCGGGCCTCCTCCCTGTTCTTCTGTTTCTGCGGCACTGCGAGGAGGCTTGTGGGCTGGTCGTTCAGGGTGGGGTGATTTTTGTAACCACGGTGGAGAAGATACTCCCAGTGTGTTTGCAAAGGTGACAGGGCTGCCCGCAGGCTGCCTGGCCCAACCCAGGGGAGAGAGCAAAGGGCGGGAGGGGTGAGTGGAGGGGGGCTAGGCCAGCAGAGTGGTCTCTCTTCCAAGAGTGGTGCCCCTCGGTGATCTTAATGTACGATATTGATGTGATGACTGTTAGGGGATGATGAGACAGCAGAGCATGCGACACACCTGTTCAGGGAGGATGGCCCAAAGGTACGATGTCCCCTTCTGCTCACCTCCTCTTGCGACCACACCTGGTTGTGCCACCTGGGAGGGAGCAGGTGAGGACCGAGATCACGTGTTCTGGCTTTGCCCTGTTCTAGATCTGCTGATACAACTCTCTAAGCCCCTGACCTTGAGCCGAGGGTGAGCGATCCTGGGAAAACTCCCATCCCAGCGTTGCTGGGTGGTTGGCGAAAATGTTCGGTGGAACCGATTCTGAATCAGAAGGGGAGCCCTGGGAGGGGGTCCCTGGAATGGGGTTCCTGGAACGGGGTCCCTGGGCTACACGGATGGCCAGAATTTGCCAACTCAGACTCAAAACGGAACTGAAATGATATCCAGGGAGGATCAGAAAGGCTCCAGAGATGACAAAAAAGCAGAGGCAGTTGGGGCAGGCTGCTGAGCCCAGTGACAGCTTAGGATCTGACTGTTGGAGACCAGCTCAGCGGCTACGTGACCTAGGCTGCTGTCCCCACCTGTCAGTTACGACACTGACAGCCGCTATGCCTTAAGGTTGTTGTGAGGGCTAAAGTGGGACTAATCACATAAAGCCCTGGTGCCACAGAGTAAATCCTTATTACATTTAATGGTTCTGATCCCTGAGAACTTGGAGGTGAGAAATGGAGGCTGGTGATAGCAGATTTTCTCCTTTCCTTCTTGCTGGCTTGCCAGGGATAGGAAGAGAGCCCGGGTGGAGCCCAGGTTTCTTAAGAATCAGCTGTCACTGAATTTGTTAGGCAGTGTGGGCTTATATATAAAACAGAATCTGGGGTCATGCAGACAGGTGTGACATTCGTGGTCTGCCCATTCTAGCTTTGTGACTTTGGACCAGGGGCTTTCTCTTTATCCTGAATCTTAATTTTCTCATTGGTTAAAAGGTGTAAGAATCCTTAACCTTTGATGCATTAAGTGGGATCATGTCTAGTATTTACATCTCTCTTCTTTCCTGTGTTTTGCCTTGGAGAAAGCACAGCGCAGTGAAAGAGGCTGCTGATATGGAAGGGGTGATGAGAAGGAAGGGTCGGCTTCTTTAATAAAACACACAGGAAGATCTTCCAGGGGAGAGTTACTGCTGAAGTACTTACACCATCACCTGTGGGCCTCACAATTCAATGGTTACTGTTACCACTTTGCTTGATCATGATGATGATGATAGATAGCATGCTGCGATATTGCTCTTTATAATAAATATCAATATATTTATCCATGGCCCCCACATATATATATATATATATATATATATATATATATATATTTATATATTTGGTCTTTGTCCTATCTCTTGCACAGAGTTTCTATAACCCTTGGAATTTCCTAAGTGCTGCAAGTGATCAGGTGTGTTTGTTACCTTGCTGAGGTGAATTGTGGATGGGGCTGGTTGTCAGAAGAAACGACCAGGTGATTAGAGGGTTGGAACTTTCAGTCCCAACCCGTGACCTCCGGGGTGGATGGCCAAGTAGAATCAATCACCAGTAGCCAATGATTTAATCAATCCTGCCCGCGCTATAAAGTCTCTGAAAACCCAAAAGGACGGGGTTCAGAGAGCTTCCACGTTGGTGAACACATGGAGGGTGGGGCCCCTGGAGAGCACAGGGGTGGGGGGGTGGGGGCGATGGGGCGGTGGCTCTGGCCTTTCCCTTTCCCTTGCTCAGTGCAGCTCTTCCATCTGGCTGTTGCTGAGTTGTCTCCTTTTCCAACAAATGGGTGATCTCGAAAGTAAAATGTTTTTCTCAGTTCCGTGAGATGCTCTAGAAAATTAGTGGAACCCAAGGAGAGGGGACTGTTGGCACCTTCTATTTGTAGCTGGCGGGTCAGCCGCACAGATAACAACCAGGACTTGGGATTGGCATCTGAGATGGAGGGTTGGGGGCAGTCTGTGGGGACCGAGTCCTTAACCGCTGGGCGGTGGGCGCAGGTGCTACCTCCAGATGTCAGAATTGACTTGAGTTTGGGCGCCCAGCTGGTCACAGAGAACTGCTTGCTTTTGCAGGCTTTTATTTTTCAGGATGTGCCTTCTTTCTACGCCAATGCTCCCTTGCTCATCTAATTTCGAATTTCCAAAATTCTGTTGATGGTTCTTTTCTGCTGTCATTTCCTTTCTCATTCTTGTTGTCTTACTGGGCTTAAGCCTTACTGAAAACACGCACTTGCTGCCATTTGATTGGGCTTTCCGGAGGTGATGGAGGTAAACGCAGGTGTTCAAACTTCTGTTTAACCGGAAGTGTCTCCCATTAAAATTACTTTAAATCTCTTCTTGTATATACATGCTTCCAATGTTCTTTACAGCTGCATTCTTTGGCTCATAGAAACTTCTCTTCCCTTTCTCTCTTTTTAATTTTCACTGTTGAACAATTGGTGACTTTGTATGGCTCACGTGCATTTTTAGTATGAAGTTCACCTCATTGATGTCCATAAAATTAATGTACTTTTGGTATAAAAATTGATTCATTTTATACTTCAATAGTAACTTTTCTTTTTTTAATCGCATAGAGATCACAGACTTTAAGCCATAGTAAAATTTTTACTTTCAAGAATGTTTGTTTTTTGCCCTGGCTGGTGGCACAGTGGATAAGGCCCCGGCCTGCGAACCCACAGGTCGCTGGTTCGATTCCCAGCCAGGGCACAGAACCAGGTTGCAAACCAGGTCTCCAGTCAGGTCTGTGGCTGGAGGCAGGTGAAACACAACCATACATTGATGTTTCTCTCCCTCTCTGCCTCTCTCCCTTCTCCTCTCTCTAAAAATAATGAATAAATCTTTAAAAAAAAAAAAAAAAAGCTATATTTAAAAAAAAAAAGTTTGTTTGGGGTAAAATGAGGAGTGGTGTTTGAAGTCTATCAATATGTATTTTTCTTTCCTGAGTCCATGACTTTATGGCTAGTGAGCTTATCCTCTGTCTTGAGGTAGAGGGGTGAAGGGGGAGGGAGTTAGAATGGCCATAGATGAAAAGAAAATAGAAAAATTGTTTAAGTTGAGTTTTTAAAAAAACTCTCAAGACAAAACTGTAAGCTTGGAAGTTATCATTGATTGCCAAATAAAGGACCTTATAAATGTACCTCCCTGTGCGGTGTAAGCAGACCAGGTTTGGTTGTAACTGAGCACCGCCCCCCCCCCCCCCCCCCATTCTCTCCACAGTGAGGATGTCCATCTTCTCCGGGCACAGGACCTACTCCAGTGCTGTGCTCCCACCACTGTGCTGGTCCCCCGAGAGTACCGGACGCTTGTTACCAAGAGTTCTGAGTCTGTTCAATCATGAGAGGTTTTTTTAATGCCTGACTTTGTGGGTCTCCTTTCTACATGGTGACTGGTTATACTGTTAGTATATTCTGATTGAGAAAATACCGTCAGGACAGGCACAAGAATACTCTGAACTGAGTAACAGGAATGAGCTCTAATTCATCCTGTCAACATGTGTATACGGTGTTTACAGTGTGAAATAGTGGTTGGTGCCCCAGGCATTGTTTATTCACTGCGTAAATGGTATTTGGTGACCGTCCAATTTGTATTTCCTTGAAACAACTCACAGCTCCCAAACCCAAAGGTGCTTAGTTCACCGGTTGGGCAGCCCCTATTCAGAGTATCCGTTCCTCAGATTCATTCCTACCTGAGTTTAAATGAGCTTCCTCTACTTTCTCCAACAACCGGGTGTGTTTATTTCGCATTTACGTCTTTCTCGTTGCCATCCTCTTTTCTATGCGTCCTGCCCCTGCTGCAGTCCAGCCCCGCTGACCTACAGGGGCGCTGCTGCAGCAGCCTTCTACCTGGTCTCTCCGTCCGTCTGTCCCTCCCCCAACCCATTCTGCATACTGCAGCCACAGCGATCTTTCTGGCTGGGTCCTTTCCTTGCCCGCCCGACAGGCTGCTACTCAGGCGTCCGTCCTACCTATGGTGAGACACCGGGATGTCCTGGCTGCAGTCACCCTCAACTGCCTGTGTTCTGTAAACAAGAGCCTCTTGCCCCTGGGCACTGGCCTGAGCCAGTTCATCTGGTGGGAACAGTCTTATGCTGCTTGGAGCTCAGGAGATGTCACTTCTGAAACTGTTTGCACCTGAGGTCCTCCTGGCATCCGTGGTGCTTTGTAATTTCCATGGATTTTTCAACATGCCTGTGCCTCCAGGTATCCTGCACCTAGCCTGGTATGTGTAGGTGCCTAATAACTGTTTCCTGGATGCATTCACGTGGGTCGGTGTGCTCACAAGCACGGGCCTCCCAGGGGCTCGCTGCTGGATTCTCTGTATCAGAGAGAGGTGGAGATGGAGCGTGGAAAAATGGGTTTCAACTATTGTCCCTATTCTGTTTTTCCTATCCCAATCCCTCTGAACTTTTTCCTCCCAAATAAATGAAGACTTGACTTACATTTTTCTCTGATTGCAAAAGCAACACGTAACATAGCATTTAAAACAGGTTTGAGTTCAAATTTTGCAACTTACTTTTGGCTGTGCCTCGCACACAGTACTGAACACCTTCATGCCTTAGTTTTCTCATCTGGAAAGTGGGAGTTGTTCTAGTAGTACGATTGGTACGAAGATGAGATTAGAAAGGTGAGTCCAGCACAGTGATTGTGTAGCAAAGACGCATGGCTGTAATGGGTAGGCTCCTCGCAGGAAAGGGAAGGGTCTTTGAGACCTGGTACAGCGGGGGCCCCAGGCCCAGGACCCTCCTGTGCTGCAGCGAAAGGAAACACAGATCTGATTCCAGCAGCTTTGGAGAGGAGTTTTTCTCTTTAGGACAGCCTTTCTCAACCAGGGCTGAGAGCTCAGAGAATGAGTGGCTGTTTTTTCTGTCTCCCCTGGGGCTGCTACCGAACTAACACACCTAGATGCACAGACAACTTGATTCACTAGGGACAAGGAATAATCTTGGACATGGAGCCTTAACATCCACCCCCCCCCCCCCAAAAGGCTGCTTCGATGCTGTCGAAGCCACAATACTGGGTTACATGTAGTACATCAAAGTCACACCCTCCAAAGGCCTCTCCGGAAGCCTCACCCTTCCCTTGAAACTCCTCTCTGTGGCAGCTGCCAGTGGTTTGTCCCTGGGCTGCCACTGATTCATTCCTGGTCGCGTTCGCCACATACCCAACCCACCTGTTCTGAAAGGCGTCATCCTGCTGCTCTTGGAGGAGGTCCCCATCTCTCCTCCACCTCTGAAGTTACGGTGAAGAATAGCTCCAAGAAAATGACTGCCAGTAACTAGACTCAGCAGGGTCCATGATGGATCTATAGTTTTTCCTCCCACATGCTGACTTTTTAAGGTCACCTGGCTCTCTTGCTAGTTTAAAGCACCTCTCCTGAGGAAAACTGTAGAATTATCCAGGCACTTCATCTGTCATGATCTGTGCTACTGAGGCTTCCGTGCGCCTGGCGCCACACGGCAGGGCAAACCTGTCCTTCATGGTGCTGTTTCTACTTCCTGTCACCCATGCTGCCTCCCAGGAAGATAGCAGGCACCACTTTTTTTTTTTTTTGGGGGGGTGGTAGGTTATAATGTCTTCTGTTAGAGAAAAGTAACATCGGGTAGGCTATCAGCAGCATTTACCGCAATTCACATAATGGAGTATCATATAGCCATTCATTTTTGAAGAATATTTATTGACAGGGGAAAATGCTCACAATATGTTAAAGAAAAGCAGGATACAAATCTGTAAATACAGCATGATCCCAATCCTGTAGTAAAATAAATTATTTATGCATAGAAAAAACACAGGACAGAAATACACTACAACAGTAACAGTGAATTATCTCAGGGTGGTGGAGTTTGGGATGAAGTATTTAAAAAAATTTTTTTCTGCATCTTTCTGGACTTTTCCACAATGAACATATATTACTTTTATAATCAGGGTCGGGGTGGGGTGGGGGAGGAAGTCAATGTAGGTGACATCCAGTGGTAGGAGGTGGCAAGACTGATGTGGTCGTCAGGGGATACTTAGTACTTGTACCTTATCAGGCGGTGTCCTCGTGAATAAAGGAGGGCGTACATCCGTCCTGCCTGCGTCCCAGGACCACTGGGCATGTGAAAGGGTCTCAAGTGTGTTGATTGTTACTCCAAAGCAGCAGCTCCAGTGCCTTATTTTAGGACACAGTCCTCCATACAGCTGCAAAGGTCCTGCGGACCCGTAGTGTGCGGCTGGCCAGGGCATTCTCATCGCCCCATGCAGGCCGGCAAGCCAGGCAGATGTCTGCAGACAGCCCGCAGCCCTGGCCTCTGCCGACACCACCACTGTTTGTGGTGCCCTGCAAATTGAGCAAGTTTCCCACTCACCCATCAACACCAGGTCACACCCCCCTCCCCTTTATAAAGTTCTTTTACTCTGGTTCTGCTGAAATAGTTATTGCTGAAAATGGCCTGAGAATTACCACTCTCTCAGCATTCCAGAGTTGTAAGGAGGCACAAGGTGGACCCTGGTGGGCAGCGTGGTGAAGGGACGGAGGGTGGTTAGGGGTCAGGCAGCTGGGGCTGGACCCTGCGCCATGTGATGCTGGGTAGCATACTTTCCGGGATGATCTCTAACATGAGATGCGAAGCGGTTCCAGGAGGTAACGTACACAGACACCCCAGTGTGCGGTGGTGAGCATGCAACAGATGTCAGCTCTTTCCGTGGGCAGGGTGAGGTCACTTCTGACCTCTCCCCCTGCAAATTCTTTTTCCCAAGTCAGAGCTTAGTGCCCAGTGCAAGGACCCCACCGGACACGCAGTGAGCAGATACTTCAACAGAAAACAGGACGGTTCAAACACCTACGCTGCAGGAGGCTGGCGAGACGCGGCTTCACCAAACACATTTCATCAAACACAGGGAGCCAACCTCGTGCCAAAGCTAGTTGATTGCAGAAATTACAAAAATACTTTAAAAGTGCACTTGTAGAACGAAGTAACAAATACTTAAATTCTTTTCTAAGCCTTTTTCACTTGATCTAAAACTACAAATGGCCAAGTTTCATTTTTCCTTACTGTTGTTGAAACATGACTCAACCAACAATTTCTATTTCCAACTATTTTGGATGAAAATCCTAAAGCATATTCATCCTAGATTTTTAAATTAGAACGTTCTGGATTTAGTTTCTTGGAAGAAACTCAGGATTATCGTGATCAGAATTAGCCCATGGGCCAACCTGTTACACAGGTGCCTTTTAGGTCAAGAGTGTCTTTGGGAGAAACACTGTCCCCCAATTTGCGGTGTTTTCATTTTCGCAGTCTTCCTGTCCAGTGCTCAGCTGGCCCTTGCTGCTTTCAGGAGGCCTGCCTTCCGACTAGCACCCTCCTCTGCTGTTTTTCTGTGGCCTGAAAGCCAGGCAACCAAACATATTCAAAATGTATGCAAATTTCAGTGAGGCGGCAGAGAGAGACTCTGGAGGCTTTCTCCTCTGAGTAAACTGCAAGAAATGCCTGACATTTCTTCTGGAAGCTCAAAGGCATTTAAAAACGCAATTCCTGGTTTGTTCTGCCAGAGAAGTGACTTCTGGATAAATTGACATTTTTCACTTACATTCCATGTACCTTGCCTTAAAAGAGCTACTACAGTGAGATAATGGGTGTAAAAACACTTTTAAAAAACATTAACTGTGAAACAGTATTGTTTATCCCATGTAACTGTAAAGAAACACACACAGATGGCTAAATTGAATCAACCCCAATGTTTTATTTAATTTAAAGTTTTAAAAGGCAGTGGTTAAGCACATTATCTATGTGTATATATGTATGTATACAAAAATACATACATATATAAAAGGAAACCAACCCCTTTTCAACTTCAGCCACTGATTAACTAGGCTCATTGATTCATTTTCTACTTCTTCATATGACCAATTTTAAAAGTAAAAATAAACATCCTTAATCAGTTTAACAGTAACTATTTGTGTTTCTTTTCTTTTAAATAAATAAGGTTACCATTAAACTGATCATGTGGTAGAAAGGTAGAACACACACACACACCAGCACACACACAGCCCCCAATTTGAAACGTGGGGCATATAAATGACCTATATGTACAGCAGGGTGCCGCTGACCAGCCCCAGCCCCAGCCGAGGCCACAGAGGAACTCCCAGGACTCAGGAGTCCCTATTCCCTCTGTTGGGTTGGGGGACATGTGTTCCTGGCACCCCGAGTTGGACCTCAGAATGCATGCTCCCCATGCCATGATACAGATGGGGGTTCAGTTCTACGGGACTAGTGTTCAGGTACGTGAGGGAATAAATAGGCATTTGTAGCTGCCTCAGAACTAAACCATCATTTATAACTCTTTATAGGGAGAAATGTATTCTGAAGTTCTAGATCAGCGACATACAAACTTTTAAAGTGTAATCCGTTTGCAAGTCTGGGGCTGTGTGTGTGTTTGTGTGTGCATTTCTATATAGTCATACAAAACTGAAATGAGTGGGGATAGGTTTATGGAGCAGCTGCTTGGCTTCCATGTAGTCAGTCCCTATCTAACACGTCACCTGCCTCAGCCCTTATTTAGCAGCTTGTTCTGCTTCTCACGTGCCTCCGCCTGCTGGAGATTCAGAAGGGGCAGCTCACACAAGTGACAGGAAGGACGCGGCTAAATCTTCCGCTAAGAATCTTGGCAAAGGGATCTGCCAGACTCGGCCAGGTTGCTCTCCAGAGTGAAGCCCTTCAGCTCGGTCCGCTGCGATGGCGTTTTTCTGCGGCCGCCTGCCCCGCAGCTCCGTCCAACTGCCGCTGGGCACGAATGCCTCAGTATCGCCAAAACACAGGTCACCTCTGAAATACGCTGGATTCTCAACGAGTAAACCAGTTAATGTGTTTCTAGCCAAAGCAAGGGCATAAATGTTTTAGAGAAAAGATTCCCCTGGAGCTACAGAGAAAAGATGCTGATAAAAGCAACATTGAGACTTGAGCAGGTGATGCTTTTAGTCCGTGTCTGAGCTGGTCTCTTCGAGGAGCGAGTACTGGTTGAGTGCTTCCTCCAAAGGCGTTATTGTCCCATCAGGCTTTAGTCCCATTGGTTTAAGCAACTCCTCTCTGGAAAAAGAGATAAAAGAAAGAAAAAAAGGTATTCACCAGCATCACACACACACCCCTCCCTCCTGCCCCACTCCACATCCTTTCAAAAAGAAAAGTCTTTAAAAACCGAAGTATTTTTCCTCCAGCTCTCTGTGTGTCTGTAGCAGGAAAGATGAAAGGGACGTGGAAAGAAAAAGAGGGAGATAAAAGACTTCATTCACACAGGCCAAACCCACTAAGCCAATTAATAGTATGAAAAGTCAAGGTCTAAATGGGCTCAGGACAAGGAGCAGGTCTCTTCTGTTTTTAATAATTAACTTTTTTTCCTTTGTGGATTCGTTTTATTTTGGTGAAGTTGAGGCTACCAAAATCTCACCTGTCCCACTGGGCCAGGCGTACAATTCAATGGCTGATTTGATATGTGTGGCTTTCACTCAATGGATAAAAAATGTCGAATTTGATTTTACCTCTCCAATCTCTAGCAAATACCTAGTATTTTCTCATTTCAAATCAGTTGGCCTTCCCCAACTCTCTCCCTCCCTTTTCTTTCCTTCTCTCTCTCTCTTCCTCTCTCCTTTTGTTAAGAAAACCATTGCTTTTGTTTGCGGCAGTTTAATTATGAGACTGACGGCCATTTTAATCTCTTCAAAGCTTCTCAACTGCCCCTTTCCAGCTAATCCAATTATATCTACCCCACAAGTTACAGCCTCATCTAAAGATGATTAATTATTGATTAAGCCAATCAAAAAGCATTAGGAAAGATTTATTTAATCTTTTCATAGGCTCTGATTTATTACATGGAGATTATGGCAAATGTACCTGTTGAGCTGCTAACTCTAGTCCTCCTCCTCCCCTCAAAAGTCAGCAGCGCATTTGACGTGGAGCCTTGAATTGGCACATGAGCTGCTCAGAACTTATTTCTCATGGGTACGGGCATCGCCCCCTGAACACATCGACAACCAAGAATCCACATGGCAGCAGCGGTAACGCTGGTGGGATATGGAGCGAAGGCAACAGGTAAAAACCTCCTCTCCTCCTGCCTCCCGCTGAGTCCCCTCAGGCCGGCACGGAGAGGGTCCCTCCCAGCAAAGACAGCCAGCCAGGAGCACGACGGTATTACAGGGGCAGCGCAATGCCCCAAGGTGGGCGGAGAACAGCCCGGTGGCCCATGAAAACCCAACAGCAGCCTCGTCAAGCAGCTCCGGCTAGCACTGGAAGACTGCTTCTGAGAGTCTGAACAGCCGTCATGTGGCCAGCTGACTGGCTAAGTTGAGGATACTGCATAATATAAAGTAGGAAACAGGTTTTCGGATCCAAGAAATAGGGTCAGAATTACAGAACTTAAAAGTCCAAGGGGCCTTAAAGATCATTTAGTCCAACCCCCTCTTTAAGAAGAGACTAAGTGACTTACCCAAGGTCACCGCGCTAGTGGTGACGCTGGACCTGGGACAGGGCACCGGCCTCCCAGCCCAGTGCTCTCTGCAGCGCGCACCCCTGGCTACCTGCCCTAACTGCGCTGGGGGAGCACACCCAGTCCAGCTGCTCTGTCACACACCGGGAGACAGGAAGGTGGGGCTCAGCCGATGCCCTCGGGCGGGTGACATACGGACATGCAAAGGACTTAGAACAGAATGGGGTAAAACGCTGTAAAAGAACCACAAGCACAGACCTGGGGCAGAGCCCAGCCTGCCCGGGAAGGTGGAGACAGGGCCCCATGAGGTGTCCTGTGCCAGGCAGAGCAGGCACAGGGCATTTCAGGCAAAGGAGGCCCTGTAAAGGGCTCTGTATGGTCCCATCTACTTGCGTAATTCTGTAGACCTTTTAGGATTGTGTCAAGTTCTTTTGTCTCTGCTCTCTAATGCTGTGAAAGGCTCCAGCATTTGGGGAGTGGTGAGGGTCTGCGAAGGAGCAGGTGAGGCTGCAAGAGTACTTTGGGGTCTAGTAGTCAGGTGTCCTAAACGCCTAAGTAAGGACCCGGGCTTTGCCCTGTCAGGCTTGTCTCAGAGGAAACTGTCCCCAGCACGTGTGGTGGACACACTGGGACAGGGAAAATGAATGGCAGAGAGACAAGTCACCAGGATGTCATCGTAACTGTGTGAGAGGATGCAGAAAGCTGGATTACAGCCACGATGCTGGAAGACAAAGCTACGTTACTGAGGTAGATCTGTGACCCACTGGCAGGGATGGGCCGGCTGGGGACGGGGAGAGGAGTAGGGTGTCCCTGGGCTTCCAGCTCTGATGGCTGCATGGACAGTCATACGAGTCCCGGCAGCAAGAACAGAGCAGACAGAGCAGAGCTGGTGGGGCGAGGCTGACCTCTGTAGGACGGGAGGAGGCGAGGTCCTTGCACACAACCAGGTGGAAGTGGTTTGTGCAGAGCCAGAATGTTTCCATTGAAGCTGCTCTCCAGTAATGATGTGCACTATGCAGTATCTGTATTTTTGTAACGTCGTTTCCTAACTATATGCTGGAGAACTTTGTGATATTGGACACTACTTTATAATAACTGATACAAAAGGAAAAGGGGACCACCTCTTAGGAATGAAACCTTAAGGGGACAAGGAAGTTCCAAGGTCTGCGGGGTTGGTGACTTAAGGGCACAGAGGGGAGGTGGGGCAAAGGGCTGGGCAGGCAGACGTAGATGAGACGTCAGAAGTTCTACCAAGACAGGGCTGAAGGGCCGGCGGATGCAGCCGCACCCCAGTGCTGCCACGCCGGGGCTCGCCAACAACTGTACGGAGGCGCCGGCTCTCGCTCAAGCCTAGGAGGAGTGTGTTCAAATCAGGCCCGTCGGCGTCATCCCTACTCCTGAATCCAGGTTGACAATGGAAATAGTTACGAACAATTCAAAAGGTTGATGGCCAAGAATTTCATCTCCAGAATACAGGGCCCCATATTTTAATTCCCACTTGTGAACTCTTCTTCTCATGCATTTATTTTGGGGGCCCTTTGTCTCACCCCTCTACTAACATGGCAGCTCCGCTGAGAGTATGACCTACTATCCTTCCCACATGGCTCCATGTGATGCCTGGACTACTGACACTTCTGCAGGAGGTCCTGGTGACAGCTGGTAGCGTAATAGTGCATCGCGTAAATGAATTAAGACAGCAACATGATGTAGTGAAAGAAAGATCTGCAGCCAGGCGGTCTGCTGACTAAAGTCCTGACTCTTCCACTTACCAGTTGTGTGATCTTGGGCAAGTCTCTGAGTGTGTCTCCCATCTGTGAAATGGGAATAATGGTAATATTGGCTCTAACCACCTCCTAGTGGCGATGAAAGGAATGGCAATAATAGTACTAACAGTGGCAGTTATAAAAATGCAGATGAAGGACTTCTACGACCTGTAAAGGGGTCCTAAATATTGGTTATTTTTGTAGTATAATGAAAGGCACACACAGGTTTTAGAGTCAGAAAGCTCTAAGTTCTATCCTGGGGCATATTAAGACCTTGAATGCCCTACCTGCGGAACTGGGACAGAAACACCCACCTCACTGAGTTGTCATGAGGGCAAAAGGTCATTCATTATTCATCTAAAGTGCACCGTGCAATGGCTGGAATGTAGCTAGAACCCACAGGTTGCATCTCCTGCCACATGATTACGGAAGGGTTCCCCAAGTTTAGGAGGGCACTCTTTCGGAATTAAGTGGGAGCAGAATATGCAGCCGCAAAGAAACAACATGGCCCCAGTCCTCAAGAAGCTTTTGCCAGTTCGGAAGACATAACGCACACACTAAACAGTATTAAGAGAACCACAGAACAGCAGATCAACAAGCTTGAGATGACTAACAGGAAAAGCCCTGCTTCCCCGCTTGACAGTTTACAAGATGTCGCTACTGCAGATGAAACCTGTTCCAAGGAGATTTCTTGTCCTGTGTGGGAGCAGAGAGAGGCTCACTTACAGGTAGGTGACTATTTTTTCTGTAGACAACACCAGCTTTACTTTTCAGATCGCCATCTGAAACGAACATTTCTGATATTCTTCCTCTCTGTCATACAACAAATAGCCCACAAACAGCAAAGTGCAACTTTGATACAGAGACTTACTCCTAAAAGATCTGAGAAATGATGGGTTATACCAGACTGCTCCATTTTCTTAGCTCTGTTGTGTCTGGATCAGCAGGTGTGGACAGAGGACGGGAAGCATTAATGGATGCCACAGGAACGCTGCTCCACCAGTCATGTACATGGAGGGGGACACAGGCGGAGGCGGGGATGCTGACCACAGCCTCCTTGCAGGGGACAGACTCAGGCCAGACTATCACAGCAGCGATGAACATGGACTCATGGGGAGAAAGGCATCCCAGAAGCAGAAGAATCAGTCAAGCAAAGGCACAGAAGCAAAGAGTTAGTTGTGCAGGGACTGGCCAACAGGCTTGCTGGGTTGAGGTAAAGGACAGAAAAGCTCGAAACAGATACGGGGTACAAAAGAGAATCTCAATGGAGACTTTAAAACCCTGGGCTTACAAGTCTACATTACAGTATAGAGATATCTTTGTCTTCTATTTCAAAGGCCCTACATTTAAGAGTATTTTTTTTGTTGTTAAAATAATTCTCATTACAAAGTTTGAAAGCTATGAAACAATATCACTGGCATATTAAAAAAGAAGTATTCTATGCTTTTTCATATCCCTGTGTGTCTAGCACAGTACCTTGCAGACAGCGGCTCCTTAATACGTGTTTATGAACTAAATTGAGTTGCAGTTGACGTCACCTTGCACTTTCACAGAAGGGAAAGGTATGGTGTCTTACAGACTTCCTAATAAACCATGACCAAGAGAGAAGCTAGATTTTTGGGTAGAAGATTCACTTTCATCACCAGGATCCATAGAGAAAGGTTATTATCAGCATCCTATAGGAAATTCTGCATACTGCTTTCCAAGGATTTCTTGTTCTCTACTAGACAGTGAACAACTTGAGGGCAGAGTTCATATCTTATCTGGCTATGGTTTGCAAATCTGTTACAGGACGGAGCACACGATAGGTACTCAGTGAAGGAATAAATATAACACATGGGTCATAGACAAAAGGAGAATGGTAGAGAACCCTTTATCAGGGAACATTCTCACATTATTTTAGCTGCAACTACTTCCTGTGAGTCAGCATTAGACATCATGACCTCTAGCACAAGTCAGGCCCCCTTTGCACCACACAGCCTGTAACTCCCAACTACCAATTAGCATAGGCTCAGCTTCTTATATGGGGCATCAGGATGTCTAGATTCTAATCTCAGATCTTCCACTACCTTGCTGGGTATCCTTGGGCAAGTCATTCCCTGCTCTGGGCTTGAGTCTCCCCATCTATAAAATGAAGGGGTTGGACAAAATGATCCCCCAAATTCTACTCTAAGAATCTAAATATTAGGCTACTAAATAATTTTGATTTAAAACTCAGTGCTGCTAAACCTGTTTTAAATCAATATATTCTAAGCCTAAGAGTCAAACACAACATCCTACCTGTCACTGACATACACCAAGATCAGAAATCCTTTCTGCAAAACTATCAGATGATTAGAATGATTACAAAAGTAAAGCAATGGCAAGACTTACAAGGAAGGATCTAAATTCAATCTAACGTCAATAAACAGGCCATTTCATGAGGAGTTATTGGTCCTAAATTCTGAAGGTCCCATCTAAAAAGGACGGCTTTGATGTCAGGTGTATGTACATCACGGTTAAACAGAGATACCGTATACTGAAATGTGCATCAGGATTAAGATATTCACATAGCAACAGCTCCTTCATACTTACCTTCAATGCTACACACAGGCCTTAGCACAAGTTAAGACTGCCCTCGTTATCATCAAAAAGTACAGTGATGGCTACTGGATAAAGAGCCCATTCTAGGCACTGTGACAGTATCATGGCGGGCTTCTCATCTGATCAGGCATCTGGCCAGGGAAGAGATAAGCCTCCAAGAATGTTCAACTGGAACGAAACATCATTTAGAAATTTGATCTTACTAAACGGTAAGGAACCATAATCTATAAGGGTTTGGCCAGGCACGAGGACACAGATAAAGCACGTCCAAGAAAGGAAACCCTACTTTGCCCCAGTCTAACCCTTGGGGCTACTAATGGAAACAAAAACAAAAACAAAACAAAACAAAACAAAACAAAAAAACAACAAAAAACTTTCCTAAAGATTTAGAAGTGGGAGATTATGAAATTTGTAACATATTTAAAATGTTCTGGTATGCTTTTTTCCAGATATATTTTAACATTTCCCTGAGCCACCATTTCCCTGTGAAGATGGTCCTCTGGGGGGCCTGGGCTTACATCACTTCTCAGAACCTTAGAGAAGGTTCCACTTTTTAGGGCCTCTGGTTCCTATGTAACTCTTTCCCCCAGAAATGACAGTGCAATATTGGGGCTCAGACACTAATATACCCAATCGCACATTATAGAGCAGGTCAGATGTGTGTGTGTATAGAACACCTTACTTGACCTGGAAGCAAGAGAATACTCTTGCCCGCAGCACACGATTCTGTGCAATACAAACAAAGCATTCAATTCAAGTGTACTTGTTGAAAAACAGGACATAATGAAGCAGTTGGTAAAATGCATTCTTGTTTCCCACTTGCAGATCTCCCAAGAGTCCCTTCGAATTTACCTATACGAGTTTCAGCTTCCCGCTTGCCACTTAGCTTGATAACGACTCAAAAACCACTCCCTTGTTTTCAAGGGCTCTTCTTTCTTGTCTGCTCTGTGTACTACAGGGCAGTATTGACACATGGAATTAGTGACAGGGTCTGTAATGAAACAACAGTCATGCAAACACCGGTCTGCTCTTTTGAGAAAACAGCATGTTAGAGACCTATTCACCTCCCTCTAATTGAGTACTGCATAATAGTTCCGATCCTTTTATGGAACATATTTTGTTCTATGATTAGAAAGGAAGAAAAGGGGGAACCTATGAGGCATTGCTTCCTTCAATCACCTCCTGATTAATTCTCTGATTTTAATGAGGGTGCCTGTTATTTAGGCAGGTTCTGTTACATACTTGTTTTGTTGACTTCTGTACAATGTATAACAAAACCCAGGATACGATAATTGGGAACCATTTCTTTGGTGCAGAGATTCCTGTTCTTAATGCAAGGTTGGCTTGGAAAAAAGAAGCCTGACATTTTAAAATAGCCATTTCATATTTAATTCCTTTAAATATCTGAAAGATAGGATGAGAAACTGGCATATAAATAAAGCCTTTTAATTAACACAGCGTTTCCCCCCAAATGCCTGCAAGAATGGGGCCAGTGAAAGTCTGGAGAAAGCTCCGTCATCTTTGCTATAATTCCCAGGCTGAGGGTGTGTCTTATTTCAAGGTTTCAGGATCACTGGAATAGTTCATAATTCACTGAATTACAATGGATTTCCTAATAACTTATGATATTCTTCTGTTTTTAGTCTTTTTCATAGAAATATTACAACCTTTGGCCCTGATTAACATGTTTGGTTACATACTGTGACAGTGTCTTTTGGACCCTGATCCATCATCTTTCGTTCGTTCTTTCTTTTTAAAAGATTTTATTTATTATTTTCAGAGAGAGAGGCAGGGAAAGAGGCAGAGAGGAAGAGAAACATCAATGTATGGTTGCCTTTCACCTGCCTCCAGCCACAGACCTGGCTGGAGACCTGGCTGGAGACCTGGCTTGCTACCTGGTTACATGCCCGGGCTGGGAATCAAACCAGCAACCCTTGGGTTCACAGGCCGGCGCCTTATCCACTGTGCTACCAGCCAGGCCTCCTTCATCTTTCATTGTATCTTTTTTCTAATCCCTTCCTGGTGCTGACTGGTTATACAGATTTTCCACTAAGCCCAATAGGAGGTATATGATGGCTTTTCCATAGCAGATTCTAGATATTCAGGCTGTATCTTTAAAAAATGATCCTAAGACCTTTCCTCAGCCCTCACTATCATGCTTTAGGATCGGGCCCAATTGGGAAGATTAAACACGTAGCACAAAAAAATATCATCCCTAAGACAAATGGATATGGCATATTTTCTACACCACATCCTTCCACCTCTGGAAGGCAATTGGGAGTTTCCTAAACAGTCCCAGGGAAGCCTTTTTTAAGTTGTTTTGCTAACATGGTCATAATAAGTAATAAGAATTTGTCAGAATACCTATAATCATTCTCTTTTCAAAACTGAGACCTTATATTAACATAGAATAATAGCAATTTTACTGGTTTCTTCTATATAAAGCATTTGTTGTTGTTGTTGTTGTTGTTAAAGATATAGGCTACTTATTTAGCTCCTGACCTGACATTTGAAAAGAACTAAATCAACTATGGAATGAAAGAGCAGTAATACATGCCTTCCAAATCTTAATTCTCTTATCAGGTATATATGCTTACTATTTGTCTTTAAGCTTTGCACTTGTTTAAAATTTAGAATGTCTTTTTATTAAAAATAATCAGATTGACAAATTTTGAGGTGGTGTTGGTAATTTTCAAAATACCCTATGATCTGGAGTCTGAAGACTAAGAATTGAGTCCTTCCTATGTTACTAACTGGATGCCTGATCTTGGGTCACTGGGTGAGTCATGTAATCATCGATCCCATTTATTCTTCAGTAAAATAGCTCTTTCCCTATCTAATCCACCAGACTGTTTTAATGATCAATAAAAATAATATATATGGAAGTACTTTAAAAAAAACTTTGAAGCACTGTATTAGTCTTTTATTCTTGTTCTCAATTCTGTTAGAAGGTAACATGCAAAGCTTCTAAAAATTTGCTACCTACCTCATATTAAACAGCATGGTTAAAATGCAGAGAAAGAGGTTAGGGATAGTGCTAGAAAAACAGAATTCAGGCTTTTCCTTAAGTAAAGTTGGTCCTTTATTATTTCTTGGTAATTTCTTTCCAGAACTTGGCTATCCTATTGTCTAAATTAGCAAAATAAAGATTAATAAAGGTCAACATGCCAAAGGACACTGTTGAATCAAGTTAGAAACGGAAGTTCTTACATGTTCTTCCCAAGTAGTAAGAGAGCAAATAGCCAGTGGAGGTTATTTTTATTTGACATTTCTCCAACAGACAGAAGCTGTTTCAGCTAGTGCTTACCCCAAGAGCCCAAAGCAGCCACCCCTACTACAGAGTTAAAGGACAGTGACTACCAACAGGCAATACAAAGGCAGCATGACATCCTCCTTAAGAGTTGTCTAGCCAGAGTAAGGGCCCTCAATAACCTAACAACATATAATAATATCAAGTTTCTCAAATTAATCCTCCCCTTGCTATTTTACAGATATATTAATTTACCTGGATCCAAGTTCCCTTAATGGAACAAACAAGCAACCTTACAGTGTATGTTAATGATGTCGAACAGTAGAAATACAATGTAAGCCAGATATATAATCTTAAATGTTCTAGTGTCCGCTTTGGAAAAGAAAAGATAGGTACATTATATTTAATTTATTTGGTTTAACTCAGTATGTCAAAAATATTTTGATGTAAAAATCTGTATTAAACAATTGAGATATGCTACACTGTCTTTTTGTACTGGTCTTTGAAAATCTGAGCATTTAACACTTGTAAGACATCCCAGTTCAGACTAACCACGTTTCAAGTACTCAACAGTTATGTATGGCTGGTGGTTACGTTATAGGACAGTGGAGATCTAGAGAATTTTTGATGTAAATAACTGAGATCTTTATACTTTTGTTGCTACAATAGATGTCACGATGCTTTAAAAATCAGACATTTCTAAAATGTACCTGAAAAGCATTTCCGTGACTAGCTCATCAAAAAGGGGGGGTGTAATCACAGCTATTATTTTTGTAAAAAGTAACTTTTTCCAAGGAAAAAATTACATATTTATTACTTTTTAGTCATGAGTCAACTGTCCCTGCTTTAATAAGTTTAAAAATAATCTTGGGATTAAAAAGAACTATTCCATATTTGGTACCTGCATTTATTAAGAAAACCATGTCCCAAATACTATACAATGACTGGCAATAATAAATAAATTAACCGGATAATAAGCAGGTAAGAGAAGACATTGGAAAATTATTATTTATTTATGTAAATGTACATTTTTAAAGGAGTTTAAAAATATATAATATTTTATATAGAATATATAGATATATTCTAGATAGAATATATAAGCCCAAAGGCCATGTACCTCATTAAGCAGTGACAGAGAGAGTGGGGTACAAGATTAATCAGTCTTGCTTCTAACTAAGGAACTAAAGGGAATTGGAAGAGTCAAAACCTGAACTATTATTTCCCTTGGTTAGTTTAAGCTTGAGCCCATCGCTTCTCGCTCCTCTTTTCTGGAGGCGGTTGCGTACTGTCTACAAGCTGTGCTGTAGCCAAGGCGAATGCGATCGTGTCAGCCGCACTGGACTTGCTTAACCGCACGCATTCCCCATTCTAAGCTCCTGCTCAAACTGCAGAAGCTTTTTTTTCCATTCAGAGAGAGGAGGTGGAGAGGCTGGCAAATTTGGTCCCCTTTTCTACCTCTGCTCTTGCATTAAAAATGTCAAACGAAGCCTTCTATAATCTCATGCCTCAGGCCGTAATGTTCATGTCTGATCAATATCAGAATTACCTTTCTATATCAAAGGAATTGCGTTCCCTATTTAAATTAGCCAGTCAAGGGCCAAAGAACCTTTATGGAATTCTTTTCTAGCCGTAAATTTGATGACATTTGGCCAAAAAATGGAACCACCAAAAGTATACTTTAAAGACTTAAACCATATAGGCTGTTACATAGAGCAGAAGGCTGATGCACAGACGGGGGGATCAGCTGTGCTATTTCCTCCCATACCGGGGAAGCCATGCGATCCAAGGCCTGTACTAGCCAGACCTGATGGGGTTAACAGGGCTCAGGCTGTTCTCAAACTCCTAGACCTGCAGGTATGCTGCCAATCCCCTCATCTACATCTGTCACAAATACAACCCCTATACTTTAGAAATAAATAAATAAACAAGCAAACAAACACTTGGAATACTACTAAGGCAGCTGGTATTCGATGGGAAGAAAATGTCTGAGCACTGATCTCTCCAGTGTCCTTGGAAATCTAGGTGAGAGAAACCTGCTAAGATGGTAAGCTCCCTGAGGCAGTGGTATGTCCAACACGAAGGCAAAATGAAAATATAATTTTATTCTTTGCATTGGTGGTTTTACCATTTTGGTAGTGAATAGCACCTATCCCCTACACCAGGCTCAGTAACAGTATTTGGCATGACCAACCTTAGTCATCACTTTGGTAAGAGCTTTGGTACGGGCCACTGTTGCTAACCACCATCCTGGTGCAGGTCCTTCACATCTGCTCTCCTATGGATGGAAAAAAGGAAGTGTCTAGTGTCCATTCATTGGCCACGTCACCTCCAACCCTATCCTTTACTCACATGCCTTTCAGTTCAGGCCCAGGAGAAAATGACTTCGTTTTTGAGAAGGAAAGTTAATCAGACAAAGCTACAGTACACTTTTAAAGACTCGGTGGGATGCAGAACATCCTTGGGGTGACAGTGGATGGAACTAGCCAGCAGCACAATGCTGAAAAGGATGATTAGGAAGTGTTCTGGCAAACACTGACTCTAACAGACAGACATAGTATAGCACAGTGGACAGAGCAAATGCCTTAAGTTTTGGAAAATTAAGTTTCTGATCTCAATTTATTATGAAGCTGGAAAGAGACTGCATGTAAAGTGTTCGTAAACTGCTAAAGGAAATGGATTATCACCAGACATTAGTTTGGAAATGTTTGGGGCAATTCTTTGGGCCTGGCTTCTCCCAATGATAAATCTGATAATACATTCATCAAATAATGATAAAATATCTTGAACTCTTTGGAAGAAAGATGTAGTATGTGAATACCAAAGACGTATTAACAACAGTAAATTTCTCTCCACATGCACTGAATGGTCATTTCTCCATTTGTCTGTTAAATACCTTTTACACTTCAAATGCTACCATCCATATGAAATAAAGTCCCTTATTCATCCAGACAGAATGAACTGCTCCTTTTCCTGGGTGCTTACAGTTCAACAGACCTTATTTTGTCATTCTTTTCTTCTACTTTGTATTCTAGACTAGATTAGTCATTTCCTTCACCAGACTGTGAGTTTTCCAAAGAAGAGACTGTCATGTTCACCAGTCTCCCTCATCTTCCTAGCACACTGCCTTACACAGAATAGCTGCTCAATAAATGTTCACTGAATTGTACTGCATGCAGGTCTACTTTGGCTTTATGACTTCTTGTTTACCTCAAAAAACAGAAACGAAAACAAAAACAAAACAAAACCAACAACAGTGAGAAGAGATAAGAAACTTAAGACACACATGTAAGATGCATCAAGAATGGCTTCATTCTTTGCATTCCTGCTTTGGAATGCCCACTGCTATCTCTATACCATTTTGCCATTGGTTGTTATTAGTGAGAGCAAATGTTAGAAAGAACATAAAGGCAAACAATGTAAAAACCCACCACACATCATGCAAAAAGTCTGTGATTCAGGACTATTCTCAGAGCCTTTAGCTTCAACTTTAATAGCCAAACTGGTACCATCAAAGCCAACACAAGACATATCTGCTTTGTTTTATAAATGTAAAAATTAGTGTCACCTTCAGTTGGGCATCTCTCTGCTGGTGTTTCTGGGTCAGTATGTATTTTCTTTTCTTTCTTTCTTTCTTTTTTTTTTTTTTTTAAGATTTTATTTATTATTTCCAGAGAGAGGGAAAGGGAGAGAGGCAGAGAGAGAGAGAGAGAGAGAGAGAGAGAGAGAGAGAGAGAGAAAGAGAGAGAGACCGAGACCATCAATGTATGGTTGCCTTTCACCTGCCTCCAGCCACAGACCTAGTTTGCAACCTGGTTACGTACCATGGCTGGGAATTGAACCAGCGACCTTTGGTTTCATAGGCCAGTGTCTTACCATTGTGCCACCAGCCAGGGCCAGTATGTATTTTCTTTAAAGGATAGTTTAAATTAAGTGGAAGCCTAGTATTTCCGACGTTTGTGTATTTTTGTTGGCAGCTTCTAGAATGTGTGCATTTTCCTGAGATTACAAGAAGAAGGACCTGGAACTGTTTTCTATCTGTTACAGAGATGCCTTATGATACAGTCTTGTCTCTTTCAGTAAGTCAAGTACCTACATTATACTGCATTATCTTAGGTAGCTCTATCCCCCATCTCCTACTTTCCTAGCTTGGAGCTGACTCATAGATATATGGACCAGTTGACTAGCATCTGTATTATCTTTCAAGAAGTCTAATTTATGAAAATGCTACCTATGTAATGAATTGGTTTACTGTCCTAACACACTAATATGCTCCACTCAGGTCCTGTTAACATTTCATCCTCCTACCAGAGGGATTCAGTTGGTTTCCTCCCTAAACTGTTACACTTACATCACTGTGTTTTATCAGGTCCTTCTGGAAACAGCAAAGCGCAAATCCCATTGATATATATTCATCCCAAACTTGTTATCCTGCTTCTCACAGGTCTTCCACGTCAGTATCTTATCTTAGTGAATTCATTTAGGGAAGGAATATGTCTGTTTTATCAAAGGCATGGAGAATGTCATCTACAGACACAATATCTTCTGAAGACTGTGAGCACTGTCAGTTGGCTATAAATTCTAACCTTGGAAAAGGATGAAAGTTAAAAAAGACTAACTTCCTGGAAGTCACTAGGTTCTGGTCACACTAGCTTTGTACATGAGGAAACTACTTACTTCTAAATAACTCCTACCACATTACCAGCGTCATTGGAAAGAAGCTCGACTCTGCAGAGGTTTGAATACACATCTACACTTGTCACACTCCCCACATTTTCAAACTTCTCTCCTCCAAACCTCCTGCTGTGCCGTGAGCCCCTGTCCGATAGTTACATCCTTCCCTCTAACTGCTGGCTTTCCTATTCCAGTTGCTACTACTCTTGGCGTAGGGGGGCACTACCCTTTACATAGCTGTGAAAAAGGAGATGCACAGAAGAAATTTCACCTGTAAGTGACAGCTGCCACCAACACACAGAAGCACTCACTCAGGATGGCTTAAAGGAGACAGTGACTCAATGTATGACTGGAAAATAGAGCAATTCAGGTAAGTGTGAAAGGAATTGATATTTTCTAATAACTCCTCCAAGATGACTAGTTGCTGATTAGTATATATTTGATTTAATTATTTTCAAAGCCAACTATTTTTAGAGGGGAAGGAGAAAGAAGGGGAGATTATTTTTAGAACCCCTAATTAATACAAGCACATGCTTTCAGAAAAGCCTTCATTTGAGCTATTTCTTTTCATTTTTTCTGTTGGGTGCATGAGAATTTAGAATTCTTGGTTTTAGCAGCAACCCAAAAAGACAGAATTGCAAATCTGCACATCAAAAAAGAAAAAAAAAAAAGCATCATGATTTGAAACAAAAAACAAAACAGACTAGAACAAAAAATACAAGCAGCAGCAAAATCACTGAACCTAACTCTTAGCATCTTTTTGAAGACAGGGAGGTTAGTTGGTTAAATGTCACAGTGATGTAGTAGTTGCGGTCCCAGGCTGAGTCTGAGTGTTTAGGGTGCACACCCAGGGTGAGCGGCACGTGTAGGAAACCACAGTAGCCGGAAGACCTGACTGTTGCCAGCTGGGCCACCCTGTGCCAATCAGCATGGATTTCCAGAGGTGCTGTTCTAGGGTAACTCTCAGCGAGAGAGACAAAGAAATAGAACATTTTTAGAAACCAAGCAAAAAATGGATGGGAATACAATACCTGGAAAGTTTATCAAGCATGTTGACAAGTTTCATGGCTTCATATTCTTTTTGTTCTTCTGTCATTTCATCTATAAGGTTTGGCATTGGTTCCTCTAAATGACCAGTGATAAGATTAATGCTACAAAAAGAAAAAAAAGTTATGCTGTATGTTTTAAAATTATGCTCTTTCTATACTTTTCTGGTCCAAGTTGTACGTTACAATAAGAAAGAGTATAATTGCCCAAAAATTGGCAATAATAGCAATTTTATAGTATTGATCTGCAATAGGAATTTTTTAAATGTACTTTCCTAGTAATTTGCTTTGGGAAATGGGCACTAACTTTTGCTTTTGAAAAAGTAAAAGTAACTTGCCAACTTAAAAATAAAATAAGGCATAGTTGCTTTTTCAAAATACGAAATTTGGTGCTGTGTGGTAAATATCCCTGGATGCAAAGCTTATTCATTAATTAAAAAGGGACAAATGATTTCAGAGAAGAAGTTTGTGATACAGCATAAAACAAATATATCCAAAAAATTGGAAAAATTATGACAAAGAGGCTGGAATCTGGAAATGAAAGCATGCCAATTTATAATCTCAGGAAATTAGTCCATTAGTGAGACCACAGAAGGCAATGCATGTTTAAATAATAAAAGATACAGCAGAACAATTTGAATTAGATTTGATCTCACCTACATAAAAAATGAATGAAATCTAACCTACCAAGAGACAGGAATACATATGGCTTTCCGGAAATAATTTAATAAAGTACTTAAAATGAATACATTTCATAAACTTTGTACAAAGTTCTAATACCAGACAAGCTATCCTCTTAAATAAAAGCCACACTATTTTTCTTTTAGAAAGTAAAGTAAAAGATAACCCTTCCAATGGCTGTTAAATATCTGTAAGTTAAACATGTTTCTGGAGAAACAGATAAGCAATTATAGCATTTTGTGCCAGCCAAGTACAGATAGTTTGTTTTTAATGATCAAATAAAATATTCCTGCAAACAGCAATTTGCTGACAAATTGCTTTGTGGGGTCTACAAACACAAATGCTTTCAGGGGCCAGGACTTTAGGATAAAGAAGCAAATGAGAGAACCAGATGAGTATAAATAACATGGAGTGCTGGGACTGGAGTAAACTGCAGGCCAGAATATAGTCTGAATGAAAAAAGTCATGTGAGCCAATACAAAGACACTGTGACAAGTAGGTCCTCTGGTGGCAAGCTTTAGACTTTCATTTGGGCAAGTTAACTTTCTTTACTGACCAGGGCTTTTCTCATTAGAAGCAAGGGCCAGTCCACTAGGCACTATTATTTATTACTGAAACATTTCCTTTTCCTTTGCTACACTCCTTAGAGGCTACATGACAGAGAGATTCTTATGAAAGGACTCAATGCTCACCATTCTGAAAAACCAGACCTAAAAACATCTGTTTTGCCATTCTAGACCTATGTCTAGAGCCATGGTTAAAAAACTTTCTTCCTTCAAAGCAGTGGAAACCATCTTCCCCTTCTTATTTAACAAATGAAATAAGCAAATGGTATACAAAATAGACAAAAATTTGAACTGTACAGGCAGAAGAGACAGAAATGGTCAAGCACCTCCTCTCTTGGTGTGCACTCTCTTTTTAAAATAGAGATTTTACTTATTTTTAGAATGGGGGGGAGAGAGGAAGGGAGGGAGAGAAGGAGGGGAAGAAGAAGGGGGAGGGGGAGGGGAAATGGATGGAGAGGGAGAGAGAAAGAGAAACATTGATGTGAGAGAGAGACACTGGTTGCCCCTTGCACACGTCTCCACCTGGGAAGGAACCTGCAACCCAGGCAGGGCCTGGACCAGGAATCAACCTGCAACTCTTTGACCCCTCGCTCTGCAGGATGAAGCACAATCAACAGAGCCACACAGGTCAGGGCTTGCCTGCACTCCCAGGCAACCCCTAAGACACTTGCAGGAACGCTGGAGCTCGAGGGAAACCATCTGAAAACCACAGGCTTGCCAGTGATTCTGAGCCTTAGCTGTTCATTAGAATCACTTGGGAAACTTGAACGAAAAGGTGTGAGTCTCTCACCTGAGACCAACTAAATCTGTATTATTATTATTTTTTAAATTTTCCAGGTAATTCAGATCCACAACAAGTTAAGAACCACTGGGCTAGAGTGCCTACTTCAGACACTCATTGTGTTCCACTATTTCCTCTCCTTTTTCTTAGGTGCTCATAAAAGAGAAAAAGGTCTTTTGTTAGCGGCCATTCACAAAAAATGGTGCATGGAGTCATCATATTTTCCAAAAGACAAGCCTTCTGATAACTAAGCTTTTCAGATGTACCCATATGCCACATTGAAAATGTAATTCCACCACCCATCTATTGTTTGCTTAGGCAGATAACAAGACATGTTTTCACTGGTTTCTCTACTGCCACCTGCTATGTTAGAAAAACTTACAGTCTTATAAATAAGTAAAACTAATTATAGGCAAATACCACTTCCCAAGCAGAAGGGAAATCAGATCTTAGAAGAAAGTGTAAGGAAGGTAGTAGATGTAGAACTACGTATGTGAAGGCTTCTCTCCTAAAGGTCTATGGGGGGGTGATATAAAAAATCGGATCCACTGACTGCTTTAGAATATGACATTAGCACAAGCCATCGTGTGCTTCAGGAGGACACTCTGGTACACTCTGGTGTTGAGGATGCCACAGCACTCAAAGGTCAGGACAAGTGTTCCTGGATCAGGGCACATTTGATCCTTTTCTTGGTTCTTTTATGGGTTTAATGAAAACGTTATCCATTTCATAACCTGACCTCAAGTCCTCTGCTGCTGTAATAATTGAACGGCTTGCTTTGAAATTAGGTACTCAAGTCACAAAATCCTTCACTTACTGAACATAAAAGTGTAGCCAGAAATTCATACTTAGGGAGTAAGAATTTACTACCCTTTACCCATGGGATAAAACATTTCAACCTTCCAAAGTCACTCCATGGATTCCGGTTTCACCTTTCCATTTAACAACCAATTCGCCCCCCTCTGCCCCCCAGCTGGCCAAGCTGGCTGGGTAGCTTGATTGTTTAGAGCGAGGGTTGCAGGTTTGATCCCCGGTGAGGGCACATACAAGAAGTAATTAGTGCATAGATAAGTGGAACACCAAATGGATGTTTCTTTCTAAAAACGGATCAATAAATATAAAAATAAAAATAAGATACCCCTGCTCCTGTGCTCAGGACAATGCAACATAAACAATACCACAGAAAGCACGAGCTGGGCAGTGAACTATGCCACTCTCTTAAGGGGAAAACGCCGGTGCACTCAGGCTGTTGCTCCTCACTTCAACCAGTCGCACGTAGTGTCCTCACCCAGAGAAGAAAACAAGTAGGCGTCACTACAACAATAATGTGAGTCTCCATAAAACAGGTTATTTTCTGTTGAACACTGGCCACCTTCATAACCTTAAACAGTGTCATATGAGACTTAACCCTATGAAATTGTAGGGTTAGTTTCATTTTGTCCTAAGATGCTGAATCTTAAAATGCTTTAAGTGTATTAACTGTGGTGGATATTTTATTGAGTAACTTTATATTTACATGATTTTTCACATCTTATTTCTGCTCCTTTTCCTCTTCTTCCCAGCACTCGAATCCTATGATTATGTTTGTCTTCCATTTAGGCAACAGGAAGTATTTAAATTCATGTGCGGTATTTCACTGAGAATTTTGTATGATACATATAAGGCCATTATATATGAACTGACAGCAGCTATGAGCTTGCAGACAAAAAGGATTAAGACATACTAAAAAGGTCTGACCAAATGGACATATACATAAAACATATGTCAAAACTTGCTCTTTCTTCAAATTAGTTTTACATTTGGCCATTAAAAGCATCAGACCACTTAACAAAAAAAGCCACTGCAAGTTCCATGAGCTATATAAAAGTTAACTCCAATCTCTAAAAAGTGTGGATTAAATTCTACTCAAAGTATTCTGGCTGATGAAAGTTATAAAGTCCAGTCCCTACAAAGCAAGGCAGGTGAGATGAACAAAAAGGGAACTAGGCCTGGTACAGGGCAGACCGCGGCCTCAACTCCATCAGCTGGTTACCAAGTGAGAATGTTAACAGAATTTCTGCTTTTTCAAAAGGAGCTGAAAATCTACATTTTCATATGAGGTAGCTGAATCCTAAATGCTGGCAAGTAATTATTTTAAGCAGTACTATGTAAAATAAAAAAATAAAATAACAACACAAAACCCAAAAAACCAATGCAACATGGGTTAAGTCAAGCAGACCTAACCCTAACCGAAGGGCTGACAACTTGCCACCTCTAGGGAAGGACTCAGGAATTTTAGGAAAAGGGATTTGTGAACCCAGGTTAGAAAAGGAGGAGACAGGTGGGAGGGAAAGGAGGTATCTGCAAACGAAGCTGGAAATGTCTTCCCAGAAAAAGCTCTCCAGGGTATCTGTCCCCCATGAAAGGGCAAAAGAGCAAGAGGGGAACTTCACCACATCCCAACTTTCTTGGCTTCTATTCTCTGGCTCCACTCCCCGACTGCGAGTGGGGCTGGACGGAGAGGGGAGCCTCAGTCATCTGGTACCCCAATGCTGAGAGAGGCTGACTGGCTCCACCAATGTAGTCAACAAAAACTTGCTCAGTGCCTACTGCGTGCCACTCACTATTCTGGGACGCCTCAATGAACAAAGCTGATCCAAAGGAAAAACCCTCTTCTCTCTTGGAGCTTATCTGCCAGTGGAGAAAAGACAGTGAGTTGCATGAGATGTTAAAAGTGCTCACTGTGAGGAAGTGCAGGGAGGAGGGGTAGCGGCAAGAGCGTTGCCATTTCTAGTGAGGGTGTAGAACAGGCTTCATTTGCTAAGAGGATGATATCTGGGTAAAAACTTCAAGGAGGTGAGAGAGTAAGATATGTCAGTGGTAAGGCGGTTCCTAAAAAACCCCAGAGAATTACCCTATGATCCAGCAATTCTGCTTCTGGGTATGTACCCAAAAGAAGTGAAAGCAGGGACTGGGACAGAGATTTGTCTACCCATGTTCACGGCATTATTCACAACAACCTAAAGGTGGAAACAACCCAAGTGTCCACTGACAGAAAAATGGATAAATGAAATGTGATCATACAACAGAGTATCATTCAGCCTTAAGAAGAAAGGAAATTTTGACACGTACTACAATATGGATGAATTTTCAAGACATTATGCTAAGTGAAATTAGCCAGTTACAAAAGGGCAAATATTACAGATGATTTCACCTATATGTGGTTCTTAAAATAGTAAATTTTATGTTTATTTTACACACATACACCCCCACCCTGTAAGAAGGCAAAGTGAAGACCACAGTAAAACTTGCTTTGTTTACCTAAAAAAATAACAACAAAAAACAAGCTCTGCAGTCAGGCTACCTGAACCTGTGCCCTATAGCAATTACTTGACATCACCGATTCCTCTTCTGTAAAGTGGGATAACCCTACCCCAAACGGTTGCTATGAAGATTAAATGAATTAATATCAGTACCTGGCACATATTAGACAGTAAATACCAGCTATTATTATTAGCATAAGTGAGCCAGCCACTTGCTAAGCAATAAGCAAGCCAGAGGCTGCATGTGCAATCGGCATTAACCAAAGGAGCCACATGGAGTTTCCTATAGATAAACTCGAATGTAAGACATTAAAATTTTAAGGTTTAAATAATTTTAAAATTTTTTAAAATTATTTCCAGAGAGAAGGGAAAGGAGAGAGGCCGAGAGGGAGAGAAACATCAATGTATGGTTGCCTTTCACCTGCCTCCAGCTAAGGACCTGGCTGGAGACCTGGCTTGCAACCTGGTTATGTGCCCTGGCTGGGAATCGAACCAGTGACCTTTGGGTTCTCAGGCCAATGCCTATCCACTGAGCCACCAGCCAGGGCAGATGTGAGACATTTTGAAGAGATGTTGGTTAACGGTGACTAAGGCTAAAAATGTCTCAAGTAATTTGAGAATTACCATAAAAATATAACAGTGATTCCACATAAACAAGATTGTAAATTATAAAACACCTTAATCAGAGTTCCTGCAGTCTATCAGCAGTCAAAGAATGAGGGTATACAGTGTGACCCTTTCATTTGTTTATCAAATATTTATTGAGTGTCTATCATGTATCACATCACACATAAACATACAGAATATACATACATCAACACCACATTGCATCTTGGCAATTTAAAAAACTCCAAATGTCTTTTTATATGTAAATTGTGGTTTTAAAAAGTGTTTCCTATGTTGGGCTTTTGGATTAAGACTGATATCCTTGATTATAAAGGATGAAATTATAGCCAATGAGCGCTGGAACAACTCTGTGGCTCATCTAGCACACCCGGCCTCTTGCAGCCATTTACCCAACTCATAATACAAAAGGAAAAAGAGAGAACTCAATTTTCAAAGTACAAAACTGGTGTAGCTACCAGTATCACAAAGGCAGGTAAAACTTATGGAACCAGTGTACATGGCAAAAGTGGCAATGATTTTCAATTCTGATCTTTTAGAGTTCTGAATTTAGACTGTTTCATGACAGCTTACAGTAAATAAATTTCAGTTCCTAGAAATGCTAGTTAAGTCCTATCATATATAATATACCATTCACAGACCAAACTAGGCAAAGGAAAAATCTTCAAGTCCTGGTTTCTGGCTCATTTACTTCAATAAATATTAAAAACAAAGACATTTTTATTTGTATAGCCCTGATAGATGGAGACAATTATAATGGGACCTGACTTTGAGCAGCACAACAAACCCTGACAAATAAAAATAAGTCTTCTGTCTTGTGCTAAAGAAACCAGGTTGTAGGTTCGATCCCTAGTCAGGGCACATATAAGAAGCAACCAATAAATGCATACATAAGTGGAACAACAAACTGATGTTTCTCTCTCTCTCTAAAACCAATAAATAAAAATTAAAAAGAAACAAACTATCAATACAGCTGCTGCCCTAGCTACTGCTGAGAGAAACACAGTCAAGAAGGCCATGCCCAAATTGCTTAGCTTAATGATTTTAAACTTCTGAATGTGATTATGAACTAGTGTGGGGTATTAAGGGTATAAGGAGGTATCCTAAAGTGCTGTTCACTTTGGCCATCCCCTCCTTCTGACCCTCTGTATAGCAGTTCCCTAAAGATACCCCTTTAGGCCCCTTGACTTCTGGACACCTAGCCTGAGAGCCACTGGTCTAAAATGAGCCAGATGTTGTTAGATACACAGCCTTCAATAGACAGTTGGAATGAGATAAAAACTGTATCAGTTAGATCACATAAACAGTTTAGGAGGCCCCAAGCTCAGAGGCATAAAACAAACAGGTATAAAAATTAGAATTTAGAAATTTGATTTCTCTTTGATGCAATAACAAAGTTTATCTGAAAATTTATAACAAATATGCCTAGATATACACCAAAAAACTGTGTGGCAGGTAACTTGATTCTATGAGTATATTCTGTCTAAGTGTGCTAATTATAGAAAGCCATTTCCAGTCCATTAAATACATTTATTTTGACACAGAAAGGACTGTTGTGATATTAACTGTCTCCCATAGCCTGAAGTAAGCTCCATACAATTCTTGGTTTCAGATTCCACTCGAGGATTACAGGTTACCTTGGTGCATTAATCAGAGTCCACTTACATTTTCTACAATGGGACTAGGGCCAAGTGGATGAAGGGTAATTCCTCTGCTTTTGCCAATACTAACAACTCATGTTAATAAATGTATCATAAGAAATGCAGACTCTGATCCTAGGAACACTGGCTGGTGAAGGATAGGTAGGGGAGTAAGTGATCCTTTCAGACCCTGATTTTGTAAGCTTCACTAGATTGGTAAAAAAATTTTATAACAATTTTTAAGGAGAAAGTTCTTTGAGCTCTTGCTTGCAAAGTACTTTATTCACTGCTACCTCCACAAGGACCACCTAAATAACTTTTAAGTTAACAAGTTAAACATCCCACTCTCTACCCTGGTTGTATCAGGTAAGTAGGGAAGATGTAAGAAGAGAAAAACCACAGATGGGAAACACATATTTATACTTGTAATGAATGATGTTTAAGAAACACAGGACTTCACAGTGCTGACTATTCTGCCCATGCTAACACACCACGCTTGTGAACGGTGCAGGCCAGGTCCACAGGTAAAGAAAATTAGGGATGGAAGGCCCAAGTATCAAATCTTCTCAGACAACACCAATATCAAACATCATGGTCCTTGATTTTTTTTAAACAAATGGCGCTTTCCTGAAATCTGGCATTTGTATTTTCCAAACTTTTATCATTGTATTTTCTCTGCTCTTTCTTGTTGTAGTAGCATGCTGGTACTTGCTAGGTATCATTAAGGAAACCATCTACTAAACAAAAGCAACAGTACACGTTAAGGTGCAACAATATCAACCATCCGTAAGTTCTCAAGAGTTAGTTGTATAAGCTGACTGTGTCCACATTTCTGGGGCACAAAGAATGCCTAATGTAATTTCTACCTTCATTTCATATAAGACTTCTCAAATGGTATACCTTAATGTCTGAAATGAAGAGATGTAAAATATTTAACTGATATGGAAAAAGTTTATAGAATGGAAAAAATAAGAGCAAGACTAGTTTATAGTTAAATTATCTATGATTGGGAAAAGATTAAAGTATGATTTTTCTATCTTGGCTTCAAAGAAGCCAAGGACATTAATAAAAATGTCCACTTTATAACATCTAAATGGTGGTAGTCTTAAAAACTCACTACTTAAGAGTCACTGCTAGCATCCTCCTCCACCAAAACCATTTTTTCCCTCTAGGATATAATTTATGAGATCCTGTTGAGGCTGATAGCACTGAGGATACTAAAAGTAGTATTACTTACTCAGACTTGACTTGCCAAGTATACAGGCCATATAATTCCTATCTAAGGAATGATTCTTTCCTTTCTGATAACCCATTACTTTCATGTCAACAGGGCACAATCTACACTAAAAGAAGGAGGGAGGGCTAATTTTTCACAGAATGATTTTCTGTGCTTGACCAACTACCATATGACCCACCACACTCTAGAAGACTATCAGTAGAAAACACTGCATGTCAACATCATCGATGCCAAAGGCAGTTACCTTTTTAACAGTCAGCAATGGAAGCCAGAAAACAGCTCAAACAACTCCTATTAAGTGGAAACTAAGAAATTTACCTGGAATGGGGTTGAGAGGGAGATGTAAAGGATGGGAAGGGAACAAGAAAGTAGACGTGGTTTATTTTGTGACAGATAAGGATTAGTGTTACTGATTTGTAAGCACTGACTCAGGGAAGACATGAAGAGTCTCTGGCTTACCTATTCAATGCACTAAAGCATCTGTTCAAAGGTGATTTCCTTGATGTTTGAATGAAGTTTACTGTGAAACCAAAGTTCTTTCCTTTTGCTAGTAATGTGCTCTGTTCCTTTACTGACTCAGAAGGGCTCTTATGTAAGAGGGAAAATCGGAATGTACAGAACCTACATTTAACTTTCTGAGAAAGACCAAATTATCAAATAAACAACTTCGATACTTGGTCTTGGTTAAACTTTCTAAAATCTCAACCCAAGGAAATGAAATAAAAAAGGAAGCAACTATACTTTTTAAGTATATGATGATAGAGATATAAATGCACCATCTCTCAGAACACTTGGGATAGGATAATGAGCATGTTGAAATCTGTCTTGCAGCAAAACATTTCTTGCAATGATCTCCCTCAATCATTTTAAATCACTCTCTAAGGCATAAACTATGAAATTTCCTCTAAAAACGCTATTAAATGGAAAGCTTCCAAATCCACAAAAAGAAACCCTTGGAAAATGAGATAAAGGAAGTGAAAGGCAAATAACCAACTCAAAGGCACAGAGTTAGGTGAAAAGAAACTTGATACTATACTTTGGTTTTGCATTTTTGTATTCTTCAGTGTCTGTGTCCTCGTCCTCTGAGTACCAATTATCTCCTCTTCCTCCAGCCAAGAGGCCCCTGGCCGCCAACAGTCCTGCAGCATTCCCATAGCCAGTGTATTTCAGCAGGCTATCCACTGCAAAAACAGAACAGGTTTTTAGACAGGAATTCTTGGGTGTACACAATCGTCACTGACCACAGGGAGGAGATGGGCGACAGAGGTCATAGCAATCTTAAAACTGAGAATTTTTCATAGTGTAGTTCTACTGCACTACCTACAAACTCTCCCGGTGTTGTGAGAACCAGAAGTCTTTTTTCAGGTTTCTGAAATTGAAATGGAGCTGATTTGTATAGACTTTGTGTCAAGAGTGGGGCCTCTGTGACCACCAGGCCATCAGTAAGGGTGGTGTTTTAAGTTTTTCTCCATAAATCTTATTTCTTTATCCAGTTTTAGAGAAATGATTATTAGAAACTGTAGTTAATGAGGGCCAGCTTGTGATTTTACCAATATAGCATGTCATATGAAAATTTCCTTACACCTTTTATAGGAATTGAAAGGAAATAAAATAAGTAAACTTAAGGATATCAGCAAATAGGATAGGTTAAGTTCCTGCCTTTTTTTCTTTTTTTTTTAAGATTTTATTCATTATCTCCAGAGAGAAGGGCAGGGAGGGAGGAAGAAAGGGACAGAAACATCAATGTATGGTTGCCTTTCACCTGCCTCCAGCTACGGACCTAGCTGGAGACCTTGCTTACAACCTGGTTATGTGCCCTGATTGGGGAATTGAACTAGTGATCTTTGAGTTCATAGGCTGGCACCAATCCACTGAGCCACACCAGCCAGGGCTTAAATTCCTGCTTTTTTTTTAAAGTCAACATCAAAGTATATGAATGCACATGGAACCTACTGAGAAGGTAGGCCTGGGAGTTAAGACTGGCTCAATTTCAATAATGAAACACTTAGAAGTCAATTGACCTTGGGTATGTTATTTTGCAGCTCTGTTCCCCAATTTTCTAATCTGGAGATTTGGAATGATAATATCTATCTACCTCATAGGTCAGCAAATGCAAGGTGCTTTAAAAAGTGTCTGGCACAAAGTTTTTCCCTGGTAGTATTAGGTAAAATGATCTTTGATAATGTTCAACTTATTTTAGCCAACACAAAGAAATAAGTCCCAGTGCAGCATTTAGAATAGGTCCTCTGTATGTATTACCTTGCTTTTTTGCAAGGAAACTTTGAACTGTAGGAATTTTTCTTTGTGTGTATTTCTTTCTTTAAAAAAAAAAAAAAAAAAAAAAAAAGATGTTATTTATTTATTTTTAGAAAGAGGGGAAAGGAGGGAGAAAGAGAGGGAGAGAAACATCAACGTGTGGTTGCCTCTATCGCACCCCCAGCTGGGGACCTGACCCACAACCCAGGCATGTGCCCTGCACCTGGAATCAAACCACAGTGACCTTTTGGTTTGGAGGCTGTCACTCAATCCACTGAGCCACACCAGCCAGGGCTGATTTCTAAACATACTTAATGAAGATTCTGAGCAATCATTAGCAGTTTTATTTAGGAGTACTTTCTTTACTTCAGGTACAATCTCAAGGTGAACACTAAAATGTTCAATCAAAAGATAAAATATGGCAAAATTAAGTAAGGCTTTCTTTCTTTCTTTCTTTTTTTTTTTAAGATTTTATTTCATTATTTTTAGAAAGAGGGGAAGGGAGAGAGGCAGAGAAGGAAAGAGACATCAATGTATGGTTGTGTTTCAGACCTGACTGGAGACCTGGTTTGCAACCTGGTTATGTGCCCTGGCTGGGGAATTGAACCTGCGACCTTTGGGTTTGCAGGCCGGCGCCTTATCCACTGTGCTACCAGCCAGGGCTCAAGGCTTTCAATATAATGGCAATCTAAGGGCAACAGTAGGAAACAAAACATAACACTACTATATCCATGTGTAAAGCCTTAGTAAAATCTACATTTGAAATACTATTGTAATTCATCACTTACCTCGAAAAGGACAAAATAAAGCTGGAGAAGATTCCCAGGAGGGCAATTAAAATCACTGTGGGAACTATAAAGGGCAGTGGACAGGGAAATAAGTGGGTAAAGAAAGGGGATATGTATGTTAAGAATATGAAATCATGAAGGATATGGAGAGGATGACTAGTCCAGGGTAGAGTGGTTCATTCAATTTTCAAATACTTGAGCAACAGGGTACCTCCCTTGGCACCAAAAATAAAAGGAAGTCCTGCCTTCAAATAATTTAGCAAGCTAGTGCAAAAGGAAACATGGATTAACTATATTAGCAGGTTAGATAAAGTTTACACTATAAGTTTCAGCCATTGCTACCTTAAAACCTATTGGCAACTGTGGTTTCTTTGGTAATAATTCTTAGTGGGTACTCAAAATCATATTAGAATTTAAAGCAAGATCATGGTGGTGTAATTTGCAAGCCTTCTGAATAAGTCTGATATGCTCTTTCTTGCATTCAGTACCTCTGAGGCATGACAGTAAGAAGCTTTGGCCAATTTTTTTTCTATAACATTTTCCGAAGAGCCAGAAGAGCCCTGCCTACTCTCTTCTCCTGTTGCTTCTTCTATCATAGGCCTTTCTAGTGTCACTGTCCCTCTTTAATAAATGCATTCTCAAAGTCACCTGGACTCGTGTTGTGAAATCTTTCTTGTTTGAGGTCAAGAATCCACATGCTATCAGCTGGCCCCAGGCTGACCTACCCTGGGCCCAGTCCTCTTTCTGGTGACACCTCCCCAGTATGAAGTGATTTAGTTCATGAATTATTAATGGATTAGTAGGAAAAGTGAGTATCAGCATATGCAAATATTCTAAATATTCATGAAGTCAGGCATGACCTTAGTGCCTCAAAGTCAAGAGGCACTAGATCATAGATCTGAACCCACATGGTACTAATACTCTTGCTGGAAGCATTTTTGATAGGGCTTTTTTTTTTTTCAAACAAATAAGGATGTTTAGTGGTCCTAGAAAGAAGTATTCACTGAAATTGTGCAAGTCTGAATTGAAATGATATGAATAAGTGGATTAACTGAACATACCTAAAAACAAAATAACAACAACAACAAGACATAAAATATATACTATCACCTGCAAAGGCTAATGATGAACAGTTTAAGAATTCAGTTTATTAAAGTCCAAAATAGGTTAAAAAGAAGTACACAGAACACTAAATAACCTGCTGTCTTATGTAAACTATCTTTCTGGAAGATAGTTAATAGGAAAAATCTCCAGTATTTTTATGAAAATAATGCTTACTATTCATTTACTGAAATAAACTTTACATGCCAACTCTCTGACAGCTTCAGTTACAAAGACATTTAAAACACTTTGCCTTTGGGTGCCCTGGGAAAACACGGGGCGGAGAGGGGCTGACCTTGGCCTGCATCACCTGGGAAACCCCAGAGCCAGCACACCCAGGGGACAGCTACAGGCCATGTAGGGGCACCACTACCCTGACCTTGCACAGCTGATCCACATCGGGTGAAGGATGGTGGTTAGTGGTCACAGTCAGTCCTTGCAGCTGTCCGGCCTAGGTAAATCCTCCCATTGACCTGCCAATAGCAACTAAGGCTCAACTACCAAAGAAAGGTGTACTCAGCCCACATGAAGGGAACACCTTGAATACTCACTTGGGTGACAGGGGAGGCTGTGCCACTGGACCCTACAGGACACCTACTACATTAGGTCACGCTGTCAGACACAGACTCAAAGCAGCTCTACCTAATACATGGGAAAAAACACAGGAAGGCTGCCAAAATGAGGAAACATGGCCCAAATGAAAGAACAGATCAAAACTCCAAAAAAAGAGCTAAACAAAATGGAGATAAGCAACCTATGAGAGGCAGAGTTCAAAATACTGGTGATCATGATTGAGGATGACCACCAAATAAAAGAAGTAAAGGTTATACAAAGTGAAAAAAAAAAAAAAAAAAAAAGGTTATACAAAGTGAAATAAAGAAAAATATACAGGAAACCAATAGTGATGGAAAGGAAGCCAGGAGTCAAATCAATGATTTGGACCAAAAGAAAGAAAAACATTCACTTGGAACAAAAAGAAGAAACAAGAATTGAAAAAGAAAAAAAAATGAGAAGCTTAGGAACCTCTGGAACAACTTTAAATGCACTAACAAATCACAGGGCTGCCAGGAGAAGAAGAGGAAAAACAAGAAACTGAAAACTTATTTGAAAAAAATGAAAGAAAACTTCTCTAATTTTGTGAAGTAAATAAACATACAAGTTAGGAAGCACACAGAGTCCCAACCAAGCTAGACCCAAAGAGGACCACACCAAGATACATCATAATTAAAATCCCAAAGTTTAAAGATAAAGAGAAAAATTTAAAGGCAGCAAAAGAACAGCAGGGAGTTGTGTACAAAGGAGTTCCCATAAGACTATTTGCTGATGTCTCAAAAGAAACTTTGCAGGAAAGAAGGGGCTGGCAAGAAATATATTCAAAGTAATGAAAAGCAAGGACCTACAACTGAGGTTACTCTATTCAGCAAAGCTATTATTCCGAATGGAAGGGAAAATAAAGTGCTTCTCAGACAAGATAAAGCTAAAGGGAGTTCTTCATCACCAAGCCACTGTTATATGAAATGTTAAAGGGACTCAAGAAAAAGAAGATCAAAGCTATGAACATTAAAATGACTACAAAGTCAAAACTATCAACAACTGAATCTAAAAAAATAAAACAAAACCAAAAACAAACTAAGCAAACAATTAGAACAGGAAGAGAATCATAGATATGGGGATCATTTTGAGGGTTATCAGCTGGGAGGGGGAAAGGGAAAAATGGGGGAAATGGTGCAAGGATAAAGAAGCATAATTGGTAGGAACAAAATACACAGGGGGTATTAAGCACAGTATAGGAAAGGGTGAAGCCAAAGAACTTACATGCACGACCCCTGGACATAAACTAAGGGGGGACAGGAATTGCTGGAGGGAAGGGGGCAGCAGGTGGAAGGGGGTAAAGGGAAAAATTGGGACAACTGTCAATAATCAATAAAATATACTTAAAAAAACATACCTTGCCTTCAAAGTAGATGAGCCTATAGCATAAAGTACTTAAAATGGGGGTTGGGGTGGGAAGACAAATGGGTTACAAAATCCCCAAAGTGAGAGTATTGCCTTATGAAGCTCTGACTGACATTATGTATTTTCAGTCCTTGTCTAGGAATCTGCATATCCCAAGAGCACTTAAGTTATAATGGTTGGTACCTCTAACCCCTACGCTCCTGAAGGTCAACTGCATTTGGTGCAATGTTTCTAGCTACTTCTCAGTTTATTTTCAAATATACCATATAACATCCTATGGGAATATTATACTGCTTTTCCCTATTGGGAAAGCAGTAAAAGGGAAAATGGACTAAACTTGCATAAGGTGAGCTGCTAAGGCAAAGAAAAGGTATTCACACAAATATATGTACTCTTTGTCATAGTAGCCATCCACCCAGTTAGGTGAGACTACTGCAAAAATGAAATAAACAGTATTCAGTCATAGGGTTGCAAGAAACATTTATTGGGGTGCTAGAGGGCAGCATGGACAGAGGAAAGCGAACGGAAGCAGACTGCAAAGTCAAAACTGCACTGGCAGTCATGGCATTACTGCTTACACAAACACGGGTTTCATCACGCTTTACCTTGAAAATGGATAAGAGGTTTTGTTCTTTAATCAAGGAAAAAGAATGGCACAGCCATATTTTACCAAAAACCATTCCCCTTCTCTGCTGCACAGAAAAGGATTTTTATAATCCTTTCCTTTCAAATACTGCAACTTTCAGAAATCCTATACCAGCATCCTCTAACTCCTCTCCCTATTTCTAGTCTCACATCCCTCCAACCAACTGCCTCACAGACCTTTGTAAAGCAAAAATATGACATTACCACCTTCCTGGATAAAACATTCTTATCTAAAGGCTGAAGCTCAAGTTCTAATGAGTTCTTCATTTTCTGAATTCTGTCTTATTTTCCAAACTCATTTCCTAATTACTCCTACAGATTGTGAATTCCTCACACCTTGAACTAGTTTCTTTCTGTACATACCAAGGCTGTTTCTCATCTCTTCTGTGAGGACTTTTTTGACCTTTCCACACTACCCAACCATTCCCTCTTTCAGACTGCCACAGTACCTGGCACACTCCTTCCCCTCTTATAGTGCTTACCATAGTACACTGAAATTATTCCTTTATATGGAGACATCCATAAGACAATATGCAGGTTGGGGCAAATTAGTTTTAATGTATTCATATGGAAAAATAATACAATAATTAATAAATAATAGAAGAATATACTGTTTCACATACTGTTATAAACCTACATTTGCCCATCCTGTATTCACTACAGTGAATTATTCACAGCACAAGTGTCTGCTTTCTCATTTAACATCTGTAAGGAACTTTGTTAAATATTAGGGATCCAAAGATGAAGAAGACACGATTTCTGACCTAAAAATACTAATGTCTAGAATGAAAATTCAATAGATAAAAAAAGTTACAACATGGCAAATGCAGAAAGTTAAAAACAGATACATAAAAATGATACAAAGAAGAGAATAATTAATCCAGTTGGATGATCAGAGATGTCTTCACAGAGATGATGTTTAACCTGATCCTCATGCATAAAGCTCACCGTGCTAACAAAGATGGGGAACGGTATTTCATGGAAAAAGAACAGCATCTGCTAAGTTGTGAGGATATGCCAAGAAATGACAATGTATAATTAGGCGAGAATCAAGAGCTTAGCATGATTAAGAATATGCTATGGGGGAAGGCATGGAGCAAAATGTTGAATTTTAATAACTCCAGGTGACAGGAATCATTAAAAGTTTGACTGGGGGGAACGATTAAGATTCTATTTGTATTTTTAGAATAATCCCTCTGTTAGTCATGTGGAATACAACCAGAAGAAAACTTGGCCAGAGAAAGAGTTGATCCTTTACTAGTTTATTAAGTGATATTTTCATTGGGAATCCCAAGCAAATAGTCTAAAACAGAAGTCAAGGGAGAGAATAAAATCATCCAGAGAGCAATGTCAAGTAAGAACAGGGCCCAGAAAACAATTCTAGAGAACAGTGCAGCAATCAAATATGGGCAGTTAGGCATTAGCAAAGGAGACTAAAAAGGAAACGCAGAGGTAGGTCAAAGAAAACAAAGGACTGTGCGGTAGCATAGAAACAGAGTGGTCAACAGTGCATGTCAACTGCTATGAGAGATCTGGTAAGACAAAGACTAAAAAATATCTATTGTGTAACTTGTTGTGACCTGAAAGCATTTTCAACGGAGTCTGAGGGGTGGGGAATGGCAGTGGAAACCTGACTGGCAGTAAGCTGAAGCCTGAGTGGGCTTCAGCTGAAAAAAAAGTCGGTCCATCTTTCAGGATGTGCAGGACAGTGACATAAAGATGCATGTAAGTTGAGGAAAACAAGGGAGAGTTAAAAAACAAAAGAATAGACGGTAACAACCCACGGAGCAAGCTTTCTGAGAAGACAGGGAATGATCAATAGGAAAGGAGGACTGTTTAGCTCTGGGCTGAAGAGACACCTACTCCTCTAAAACAGAAGAAGACAAAAGTTTATCAAGGTGTGGGGGTATGGGTGGAGGGATTTCAAGCCTTGTTTATCTCTGCAATTCAGCCCTACCACAATGCATTGCAAAAATTGGGAAGTAATGAATGTATTAAAAGGGGAGGGGGAAACCTCCGAAGTTTAAGCCCCTGTAGAAACTACATAATTTGCAGAGCAGGTGACACAGTTTAGTTTTGTCAGAGCTGCACAAACAAGTCAGCAGCATAAGCACAAGTTGACTCGCAGGCCACTATCAGCTGGAGAGATTAGCCTGGCGCAGAGGGGTACTGAGTTTGCTTGGACATGATGCCATGCGCCATATGTTCCGTAAAATTTTGCCCTCTGTATCTCACTCCGTTTCAGTTTCCCTTTTTAATCTAGTCTCCATGTTCCTAACCCAATTTGAGCGTTGCTTGTTGTCTCCACTTAATGATTTGACTTTTGAGCCTTGATCATAGTACCTTCACTTTCTTTCTTTTAAATTTATTTTCATTGTATTTTTTCCATTACTATTTCTCCCCCTTGTAGTCCCCCTCCACCCACAATCACCACACTGTTGTCCGTGCCCAGGTCTATGAGTTCCTTCTTCTCTTTTGCTTGATCCCTCCACCCCTCAGAGCTGTCAGCCTGCTCTCTATCAATTCCTACTTCTGGGAATTTATCCGAAGAAACTCAAAACACAAATTTAAAATAAGATAAGCACCCACCTCTATGTGCACTGCAGCATTATTTATAATAACCAAGATTTGGAAGCAGCCCAGTGTCCATCAGAGGATGAGTGGATAAAACAACCATGGGACATATACAAATGGAATACTACTTAGTCATAAAAAAGAAAATTTTACTCTTTGTGACAGCATGGATGGACCTGGAGAACATTATGCTAAGTGGAATAGCCCAGTCAAAGACAAATACAATATGATGTCACTCTTATGTGGAATCTAATGAACAAATTGAACTAACAAGAAAACTAGAGACAGACTCATAGGGAGAGAGCAGGCTGACAGCTCTGGCAGGGAGGTGGTTAAAGCGTGAAGGGATCAACCAAAAAGGAAAAGGACTCATGGACATGGACAACAGTGTGGTGATTGATGGGGCAGGGGCTAAAAGGTGCATAAATGGTAATAGAAAAAATATAATACAAATAAATTAATTGGCATTTCTCTGATGATTAGTGATGTTGAGCACCTTTTCATGTCTATTGGCCATCTGTATGTCCTCTTTGGAGAAGTGTCTATTTAGGTCCTCTTCCCACTTTTTAAGTTGAATTGATTATTATTTTGGTGTTGAGTTTTATAAGTTCTTCATAAGTTTTGGATGTTAACCAACCCCTGAATCTGGGAATATGTTCTCTCATTAGTCCATACTGCCCAAAGTAATCTACAGAATCAGTACAATTCCTATCAAGATACCAATTACGTATTTCACAGAAACTAGAATATTTCAAAAATGTACATGGAACCACAAAAGGCCCTCAATATCAACAGCAATCTCGAGAATGAAGAACAAAGTTGGAAGAATCATGCTAGCTAATATCAAACTATCCTATAAGGTCATAGTAATCAGCATGGTATTGGCATAAAAACAAACACACAGATTAGTGGAGTAGAGAGCCCAGAAATAAACCCACACT
>PVIW01005924.1:70678-96644 GCA_004026585.1 Noctilio leporinus
TTTCCAGAGAGAGGGGGAAGGGAGAGAGACAGAGAGGGAGAGAGACATCAATGTATGGTTGCCTTTCACCTGCCTCCAGCTACAGACCTGGCTGGAGACCTGGCTTGCAACCTGGTTATGTTGCCCTGGCTGGGAATCGAACCAGCGACCTTTGGGTTCGCAGGCCGGCACCTTATCCACTGAGCCACCAGCCAGGGCTAGTAAACCCACACTTTTATAGTCAACTAATATTCAACAGAGGAAGCAAGAACATACAATGGGCCAAAGATAGTTTATTCAATAAATGGTGTTAGGAAAAATGAGCAGATACTTGCAGAAAAATGAAACTAGACCACCTTCTTGCTACACGCAAGAATAAACTCAAAATGGATTAAAGATTTGAATATTAGACCTGAAACCATAAAAGTTCTAGATGAAAACATAGGCAGTAATATCTTGACATTGCTCATGGCAATATCTTACCTGATATATCTCCTCAGGCAAGGGAAACAAAAGAAAAAAAATAAAAAATAGGACTATATGAAACTAAAAAGGTTTTGTACAGCAAAGGAAACTACTCAACAAAATAAACAGTGCCTTTAGTTTCAAACATGTTTGAATAGCCTTTAAAGGGAAGTTTAACCACTTAAAATTTATTTCATTCTGATACAGTTTGCCTCCAAACTCAACACAAACTCCAAAACCTGATACCTTTTATTAGGTTGAATGAGGACGACAGATTTTTTTTACAAAGGTTTTAAAATTAGAATTAGTTGACAACATTTAAAAATTGAGATTTTATGTAAAAATTTAGAGTCCTGGCTTCCCTGAAAAATACGTTAACATTTGGCAGCAATGGTTACACAGTCCTTCAGGGTAATGGTCAGTTGTTCCCCAGTCCCAACCCACTATCTTCCCCACCATGAGCTAAGTGTCAGTTTTCATTTATCATCTTATGTCCAGTCCATCTGACTTACTTTTATTACCAGCCTGGCACTTATAGACATTGAGTTATAACCCTTGATGAGAAAGTAAACAATATAAGGACAGAGAACTTACTTATCTTGTATAGATACCTCTGTATTCCCAGGCTCTAGCTCAAAAAGTATTGGTTAAATTAATAAATTTTTATTCCAGAAGAATAAATTTAGTAAACTTAAAATCAAATAGGAAGGAAAAGCAGATGAGTATATGTAAATTATTAAATGTCAAATAAAAAAGATACAAGGGGAACAAAGCTAACCATTTCGAATGAAAAACAATGATCAAACTCCTTTTTAAATGCAGACACTCTATTTGCTATGACAGTCACTAAATCATTATTAAGGTTATTATATTTAGACATAAATTCATATACTATATTTGCTGACATTCTCTGAGTCATAGGAACTTGACTATATTTAGATTATCTAATTTATATATTTAGATAAATTACACTTACATAACATTTTTAGAAGTAACACAAAAAATGCATGTTCATTGTAGAAAAAAATTACAAAATACAGAGAACTAAAAAAAAAAAAAAAAAAAAAAAGTTTAGTCATCCTACTACTCAGAGGTAACAATAGATACTATTTTGGTGTTTATTTTGATAAACCTTTTTTAATGGATACCTATGTGTGTGGTTTAGATTTATACGTGTATACACAAACAGACATGTACACATATAATTAATTATACTTTAAAAAACAGCTCATTTTTTATCTCAGAAAAATTGATTCAATTCAGCCAGTATTTGCAGATTATATGCTAGGCACTACATCTGTAATATCATTTTTCAAGGTCATGAAAGAACTGAGTTGTTTAAAAGAGCATAAGTTAAATAACTAGTCTATGATTATAGTTGAAGATAATTATTAAGAGAGGAAGTATGGCAGAATTGAGTGATAAGACTCAAATTTGGGCTTCAGCCCTAAGCAACTATAACCTTGGATAAGTTACTGAAAGGCACTCAAATGTCAGACTGCCTCCTTTATGACACTGAAATAGTATTTATCTTAGAGGGTTCTTATGAAAATTAAATGGAATTATGGAATAGGACATTTGGTACATGGTATCTCAACATATAGTAGCTGCTATTATTATCATTATGACATTGATCAATTTATGTTGCTAATATACCAACCTAATAGAAATTGGATCAGTCAGAAATTAAGTTTAAGAATTCAAAGGATACAACCCAATAGCAAAAAAATGAATATAGCTAACTCTTGAAAAACAGGTTTGAACTGTGCATGTGGGTCCACTTAAATGCATGTTTTTCAATAAATGCATATAATATTGTAAATACATTTTCTCTTCCTTATGATTTTCTAAACATTTTCTTTTTCTTAAACTTACTTTATTGTAAGGATATAGGATATAATACAGAAACAAAAATATGTGTTGACTGTTTACATTCCTATTAACAGTAAACTATTAGTGGTTAAGTTTTTTGGGAGTCAAAGTTACATATGGATTTTCAACTATGCAGGGGTTAGCATCTCTAAACCCCCATGTTGTTCAAGGGTTAACTGTAAGTTAATTACAAGTAGGCAAAGGACATGAATAGGCATTTTTCCAAGAAAGACACAGAAATGGCCAATAGCACATGAAAAGGTGTTCAACATCACTAATCATCAGGGAAATGCACACCAAAACCACAATAAGACACAATAAGATTATAACCTCATCCTAACACCTGTTAGGATGGCTTTTATCAAAAAGACAAGAGATGGTAAGTGTTGGCAAGGATGTGGAGAGAAGGGATTCCTTATACACTACTGGTGGAAATGTAAACTGGTCCACCTATTATGGAAGACAGTATGAAAGTTTCTCAAAAAATTAAAAACAGAATGACCATTTTATCAGCAATCTAACTACTGGGTGCATTTCTGACGGAAATGAAATCAATATTTCCAAAAGATATCTGCATTCCCATGTTTACTACAGCATTATTTACAATAGCCAAGATATTAAAATGAGCTAAATATCCACCAACAGATGAATGGATAAAGGAACTATGGTTATATGTAATATAATGCTATTCAGACTTCACAAAGAAGGAAATTCTACTATTTGGGACAATATGGATAAACCTAGAGAATATTATGTAAAGTGAATAAGCCAGATACTGTATAATCTCACTTATATGTGGAATCTTAAAAGAGAAAGAAAAAAAAAAAAAAGACAAGAAAAGAAAAGAAAAGAAAAAGAAAAGCAACAACTCATAGAACCAGAGTACAATGGTGACTACCAGAGGGTAGGGTAGAGAGTATGGAAAATGGGGAAATGCTGGTCAAAGAGTACAAGCCTTCAGTTATAAGATGAGTAAGTTCCGGGGATCTAATGTACAGCATGGTGACTCTAACACTGTATTGTACACCTGAAATGTACTAGGAGAATACATCTTAAATGTTCTCACCACACACACACACACACACACACACACACACAGAGTAACTATATGAGATAGTGGGTATTATTAACCAGACTGTGGTAATAATTTCACAATGTATATTTATATCAAATCATAATGTTATGTACTTTAAATGTATACAATTTTGTTACTTATACCTTGATAAAGCTGGGGTTAAAAAAATAAAAGAATTCAACTGCTTTAAGATTTTGAGAAATGTGAGTAAAGTTTTCTACTTCCAGATTATCTCACAAAACTTGGATACTATAAAAGACTAGAATATAAAATCTGCTTAGATGGGGCTTCTATACTAGTATATTCATAAACTAGGAGATGAAGAAATAGGTAAGAATATCAAAATAACAAAGTGCCTTGTTTGGAAAACTTCCTTTTGCAGAGCAAATAGCCATACAATTTTAGGAAACATACTAAATTATTAGATATATCTCAAAAGACAATCACCTTATATATACTTATTAAACAGTATTTGTTGCCCTGGCTGTTGGCACAGTGGATAAGGCGCCAGCATGCAAACCCAAAGGTCGCTGGTTCGATTCCCAGTCAGGGCTACATAACCAGGTTGCAAGCCAGGAACCTGGCTGGAGGCAAGTGAAAGGCAACCATACATTGATGTCTCTCTCCTTCTCTGCCTTTCTCCTTTCCCCTCTCTCTGAAAAATAATAAATAAGAGTCTTTAAAAAAAACCAAAAAACCAAAAAAAAAAAAAAAAACCCCCAAAAAACAATTAAACAGTATTCGTTACATTGTAATTTCATTATGTTGTAGTTATTTTTAAATATCTTTCTATTTCTATCTTACCCTATCTCGAGGGTAAAGCCTGTCTCTTACACACTTTTGTACTTCTATATAGTATATTATATAGCTCCCATTCTAACAATTTATTGACTAAAGAACTTAGTGAACAGCCTGGTGTGGCTGGGCTGGCTGGGCATCATCCTGCAAAGCTTAAGGTAACTGGTTCAATTTCCGGTCAGCGCACATGCCTGGGTTGTGGGGTTGGTCCCTAGTTGGGGTATGTATGAGAGGCAAATGATAAATTTCTCTCTTTTTCTTTCTCTCTCCCTTCCTCTCTCTCTAAAAACAAAACAAAACAAACAAACAAACAAAAAAGAACTTAGTGAAGAAACCAAAGCTCCTATAGCTTTAATTTCAAGAGGAATTAAAAGTGGGAACTAACCCAGGCCTTTGTCTGGTTATTAAAACTTTGTCTGGTTATTAATCCCCTGAATTAAGTGGATTTTTCATAATAAATCCAGGTCCTGACCCAGATTTAAGAAGTCTGGGTTAAGGATATAGAAGGTGGACCATAAATGAGAGTGTGTTTGGTAATGGTATATCTGCCTGCCTCAACGAATTCACAAGTATGTAGAAAATGTCTTTAAATTGCTACTTTTAATATCTTCTCAGGCCTCTTAATAGAAAAGATAAACGGTAACCTCTGAAAAGAGTGGAATGATATGGCTATTGCTATCAGGAAGTTTCCTCCAACTCCCTCAGAAAAATAAAAATGTAGAGGGCAAGGAGAGTTTAACCTACCTCTCTCCTTGCAAAGGACAAAAAGGAATTCAGCAGCAATTTGTTTGACTCCAAGGTCAACATGTGTCATGAGGCGCACAAGCTTATTCCTCACAGTTGAGCCAACTTCAGGTCGATTTGTCACATCCCTCAGTGGTGGTAAAACCTAATGGTACAAATGCAAAAACCATCATTAATTGTGGGTACCAGAGCAAGCACGGATGACATCGTGAAATTGGTTAGTCTTATAATGTTTACTGAGCTCAGTTTTGTAAGAGTGGAAAAAAACGTTAAAAAAAATAAATGGGTTTGCTTCAAAATAAAATAAAACTAAAGAGGAACAAAAACAACCTCAAATAAGTTCAAGCCTGTAATGAAATTTTGAAGAGAACCATCTTCGCTGTACCATCATGATAGATTCTTATCCATTTCTGAGCATCTATTCATCACAGCACCTGGAATGCCTCTGCTCTCCTCTATCAAAATCCATGTTAAAGTCTGGTTCAAGTTTCTCTTTATTCCAAGGAGGCTTCCTTAACACTGTGACTCATATTGATCTTTCCCTTCTTTTAATTCTGGCAACAGCTTCTATTTACTAGAAAAAAAAATCTGCATTTATGTTTTTTGATTATTTTATTTTATACTAAATATGGCTATTAATCATTACTTCCTATTTGCTAACTGCTATAATAGAGAAACTATATTATTCTGTATTATTCTCTACCATTGATCCTCAGAGCAACCTTGCAAAGGAGGCAGTAACATCACCATCACCCCCAGTGTATAGACTGAGCCTCTGAAGGCTTAAGTAACCTGCTTGGTTTCGTTACCCATCTACCCACCCGCCCAGACCCCCATCCCCTGCTTCTGTTCTCCTCTTTCTTTTCTCCTTCTTTCTTTTTTCTTTTTGATTTGTTACAGCACAAGTTATATATTTCAAATGAATAAAATCAATATCATTTACAGTATCTTAAGATAAATTGCCTTTGAATGGGAGCTTCCTTTCCAGTACTTTGAAGTCTACTAGACGTACCTAGAAAATTTACTACTGTGGAAAATGAAGACTACTTAAATAGAATGGGGGAGAGGTGGGCCTGTGGTTTTTCTTTTAATTAATTGCTGTAACATCGTACTTCAGGTAGCTGAGGGAGTTTCATATTTTCTTTAGGTATCGAAGCTCCTGCAGGACAATTTTGACCCTGTATGATTCTGCCATTTTGCTAGCACTGATATGGCTCTTGGGTCCACTACTCCATTAGAATTATTAACTCCATTCATAATAATTTTTGTTACAAATCTTACAAAGAGGGATGTTTCTGGGTATTTAGGTCCACATACTATTTCAAGGCTGTATATTTGGTTTTAGTAAATTGTCTGAGCCCGTGGTGACTGCCATCTTGTGTCACTCTGGTTTTCCTTTATTCTCACTGGCGGTTTTATCTCAGTTTCTTCTCTCCTGCTTTCTGAGTGTTGGAATATTCAAAGGTTGAGCTCTTGAGCAATATTTCTTCACTATTTCAGTTACTCTATGGATGATCTTATCCAGTTTTATGGCGTTACATGGTCTCTATACACTCTGCCTGGATTTCTTCCCTGACCTCCAGACTTTCAGAGGCCTCTCAAATTTAAATGTCCTAAACAGAATTCTTGATGCTCCCAGCAAAGCTATTCCTTCTGTAGTTTTCTATCTCATTAAATGGCAAGTCCACTCTTCTAACTATGGTACAAAAACCTTGATGCCTTGACTCCTCTCTTTCACGTCCACATCCAATCTATCAGCAAGTTACTTTTGGCTCTACCTTCAAATATATGCACAATACAATCGCTTCTCACTACCTCCTCTGGTATTACCAAATCAGAGCTACCAATACTTCTCACCTGGACTATTGCCACAGCTTCCTAAGTGGTCCCCACTTCCATCCTGGTCCTTCTATGATTTATTCTCTATATAGCACCTAGGATCATGTCTTCTCATCCCACTAATAGTAAAAGACGAGGTCCTTACAACTCCCTTAGGCTTCACATACTCCAGCTTCCTTTTGCTTTTCTGACTTCTTTTCTACTACTTGCTTACACTGCTACAGCCACGTAAATCTCCATGGAACTCCTTAAACACACCAAGCCCCTTCCTGTTTCTTGGACTTTGCATTTTCTGCTCTCTCTGTCCAGGAAATCTTTTTCTAGGAACTTGTGTAGCTTATTCCTTTACTCCGTCAGGTCTCCATTCAAATGTCAATTATAGGAAGACACTCCTTGACCACCTAAATATAACTAACCTTTACTATTCTTTTTTTTTTTTTAAGATTTTATTTATTATTTCCAGAGAGAGGGGATGGAGAGAGGCAGAGAGAGAGAGAAATATCAATGTATGGTTTGCCTTTCACCTGCCTCCAGCCACAGGAAACTTGGCTTGCAACCTGGTTATGTGCCCTGACTGGGAATCAAACCAGCAATCTTTGGGTTCACAGGCCGACGCCTTATCCCCTGTGCTACCAGCCAAGGTCTGCCATTCTCTTTTATACCCCCCTTTAATTCTCCTCATAGTATTTATCACCACCAAACACAGTATATATTAATTTCTTTATTTCCTGTCTTCTTGTACAAGAGTTACTGGGGCATGGGAGCAGGTATTTCTTTACTGCACTCAGTATCTGGCATATTATAGGCAATAATTCCTGACTGAAGGCAGAATATATTATTTCAAGTCACTTTCAAAAAGTGACTTCTATAAGCTAGGCACTATGCTAACAAATGAGGATAGACATAGTCAAATAATAATTTACTGTGCCATATCCTTTATGTGTATGTTTTATTTAATCCATTCAACTTATTTTCTTTCTTCTCTCACTCTCTATGATGAATGCCTAACATGTATCAGGAGGCAATGGAAATATAACTGCAAATAAAATGGAAATTAGGTCTCAGAAAATTAAGTAATCTACCCAAAGGGTTTACAAATCCGTATTTTAATATCCCTGAGAGGGCAGGGTACAGCGCAATGCTCTTTGTGCTCTACAGGCACAGTTCATTGTAAAGTCTTACTATTCGATTCAGTCAGCCATACTGAGTTTATGTCCTATTTCTACAGGAATGAGACATGCAATAAGTGATTTCATGTAGCATGTTCCTATTGTTCCAGAGTACAGAATCTATTAACAAAGGTCATCACACAAAAATTTTGTTAGCTAAGTTTTTAAAGTGAAATTTGGATGTTTTTATTGTTATTTATGACTCCTAAACTGTACAGGTTGGACCCTTTCTATTACCTCCCAAATTCTATCCTTCAACAAATTTTTATTTTCTTTCACAAATCTTGTCCAGTTTCTCCTTCTAATTCATAGCATCCTCACCTCTTCTATAAGCCTCTCCAGACTAACTCAACCTGGATCAGTAATTTCTACCATCTGTCCTCTTTCTATCTGCCCAAATGCAGAATACTCAAGACCAATTTCCTTTGGGTATGCATGAGTAGGATTTAATCAAATATTAACTATACGGTACGATAATTATTAGCCATGGTTCCATTTACATTATTCTCAAAGCTAATCATTTGCTACTTTAAATGATGCCTTTTCCAATTATCATACTCTATAGTGCATCCTCCTTAGAAGGAAAGTGGATTTTTGTATTGTGTCTTGTATCTTTAGTTTGCTTTTTACTGGTCATGTCTCATCTGTTTATCTATACTGTAGTGTTTCTTTGAGAACAAGGAATGGTCCTCATAACCTTTGGTATCTATAAAATGTATGACCCAAGGCCTTCATATAAAGAAGCTAATTAACAAATAAGTTTTCTTTGGCTGTCTTGGTTAGAGATACCAAAATCTAAAAAGTTTAGTTGTACCTGGATCTCCTATGTGAAGAAGCTAAAATGTATAAAACTTAAAGTATTTTCATTTATTGTTCTTCAAGTCTTCTTAGTCAAGGTAGAATGTCCTTAATTTATTAACTAGTTTATTTTGCTTAAATGATTATTTACACTTTCATAATACCTCTTTCTTTCTCCAATAGACTATAAATTAAAGAAAGGCTCTACATTTTCTAATCTCTTATTAGCAATAGCTATTAATGTGCTCTACACATAATAAAGTGCTTACTAAATCTTGACCATAAACACAGAGGAGGAAATGAACCTGATTCATTTATTAGGGGAAATTCTATATGTCCATAAATGAACAATGGGGTGAATGAGGTATAGTGGAATGTGTAAAGAAAGAGAAAAAACAGGGTGGAGGGGATGGAAAATCAAGAGATTAGTCTGGGATATGTTAAACTTAAGATACACACATTTGCCCTGGCTGGTGTGGCTCAGTTGGTTGGAGCATCATCCCATAAAGGTTTCGGGTTTGATTCCAGGGCAGGACACATGCCTAGGTTATGGGTTTACTCCCCAGACAGGGGGTGTACAAGAGATAACTGATTGATGTTTCTCTCTCACATATATTTTTCTCTCCCTCCCTTCCCCACTCTCTAAAATCAAGAAGCATGTCCTCAGGTGAGGGAAAAAAAGATACTTATAACTTACTACACATCCAATGGGAGGTGATGAATAGGTAGTTTTCTATGTAAGCCTGGAGTTTAGGGGGATAGGTCAGGGCTGCAGCTAGAAATTTAGGAGTCATCAGTATTTCGATGATTTTCAAAACCATAACTGCTGAATGAGATCAAAGATGAGTAAAAAGAAAAGATAGGGTGAGTATACAACTCTTTTGAGAGACACTGCTAAAGGAAAGCAGGGAAATGGGGAAGCAGAGCTTGAGAAGTAGGGTTAAGGGAGGATTTTTTTTGCTTGTAATGGAAGATATGTTTGGGTACAAACAGAAATGACCAGTACATTAAAAAAAAAAAAAAAAAAAAATTAATGTAAGAAGAGAGGGAATAAATGCAGGAACAAAGTTCTTGAGAAGGTGAGAAGGAAAGGGATCCAGGATAAAAGCACAGAGGTGGGCCATGAAGCAGGGACAACTCATCCATGGTGATAGAGGAGGAGACAAAAGATATGGTGGTACAGATGCAGTGAAGAAAAGATGGTTTCTTACTATGACCTCTAACTACTACCATCCTACTTCAAACCTTCATCACCAGCTCTCTTTGGGTTGGTCTCCTCTCACCGACTTACACTCCTAATCTATCTTACATACAGTAGCCAGTTACCTTGAATCAGAAGTCCTATACAATCTTACGTTATTTAGTCCTTGCTTACCTCTTTCACGCCGTTCTCCGTTCTCCCCCTTGCACACTGTGATCTAGCCTTCTTGCTTTTTCTTAAGCATTCCAAAGCATCCTCTCCTCTCAGGGACTTAGAACTGGTTCTCTCTGGCACATTTCTCTTCCAGAATACTCTCAAACATCCTTTTCTCACTTATTTTTCTGCTCAAATGTCCTTTCCTTAGAGAGGCACCCCCTGATTCCCCCATCTTTAGAACACTTATCACTACTTGCTATTATATGATATACTTATGTTTACTTTTTGCCCTCCACCATGAGGTAAATTCCACCAGGCAAAGATTTCATCTGTATTTCAATGCTTAGAGCACAGCATACAATGCATTTCAATAAATATCTGTTGACTAAATGAATAAATGACTCAAAATTATTTCTGAATTAGGAAGATTTCAAAAATTAAAACAAACTTTTCTAAGTTTCTGGCTTTCTGAAAAAAAAAAAAAAAGAACTCAACCTATTAATTCTATGTTTAAAAAATCCACCTAAGAGATTAACTTTATAGTGTATTATAATACATAACAATATAATGCATTAGCAGTTACCTGATCTTTGAGAAATTTTCTGATGTTTCGATGGGCTCGGGAACATTGTGTTAATAAGCTGAGAACTGGAGTTAGGCCTTCTCTATAGCTGCTTCCCTAAAAAGAAAACCACACATAATGCATTAGTTTCATTTCTAACAGTATTACGTTTCTCCATTTAACAGCATGTAATACATCTTTTTGAGAGGGAGACATTTTATGTTACCAAACTTTTAAAATTATTTTTAAACAATATTTCCATTTCACCAGTTACTTTCATGTTTTCTAAGGCTTAGTTTTATCCTTTCTGAATTTTGCTTTTTTTTGGAGGGTCCTCAATGGCTCAACCAAAGGGCTTAAATGAGGCAAGGGTTGGATGACCGACCCAAACTACCCTGCTACCTTTCAATATAGGTACCTGACAAAGCAAGTGGCAGATGAGAGAAAATAAGCAACTCACAACAAATGAAAAGTCGGTGATTTTTCTTTCAAAGATGTCTTTTGGATATTATGGAAAGTATTTATCATTAAGGATTTTTTTTCGGGGTGGGGGGTAATTTTTACTTCCAGGATTTACAAAATACCTACAAGGAACAGTCATTCTTTCCTTTGTTTTCGGGCACTAGTCACAATTTTGGCATTGCAGCAACACAATTTTTAGCTTTAAACAAATAAATTCACTTGGTTTCAGTAATTTATCACATGTTATAATAAAGTGCTTTCCAAGATACAATTATGCAAGATGTCAGCTATTTTAAAAAGTTTAGATTTAAAAATCATGCTCTGCGATGTTTGCATGTATATTTACATTCTTTATAAGCATTTTCCAAAGGCCTCCATTTCATCAGCCTTACCTTGTCTATTCTCTTCTCCATAAAATTGAGTAAAACATGAATGGCTTCCATATTCATACCATTGTACACCATCATATTGTTTTTCAAAACTGTTTCTTTCTCAGCTGTTTTATCACTGGGTAATTCATCTAGAGTCGTTGCCTCTTGGGCTGTTTCTTCATGGGTTAATGGACAAATGAGAACATCCAAACAAGAGACCGGAACATTGCTTAAAAGGTTGACTGCATTGCTGAAAAGCAATTTAAAAATGTAATATTTTAATTTGATTGAATAGTCCTTTAAAATGCAAATATAGTAAGTTCAGAAGTGACTTTTACGAGTCAATTAAAATTTTTCTTTTTCAAAATGAGCCCTTACTATTACTTGGCATTTACTAAGAGATAGAAAATAAAGAGAACTATTTCAAATACACATAGACAAGTTAGGAAGAACAGATGTTAAATGGACACACACAATCACATCATGTCACGTCACCTTCTGAAATGCTAAAATAGGAATTAGTGAGCTTTAACACCAGCTCTTTAATTTTATTATGACACAGTGCTTGTCTTTTTCCCTTGAGGTTTTAAATCCTTTTGTGGATCCACTGGTGTTTTATTATTCCTTAGATTACAACATAAAGCATTTGAGGAGCACTCTGTATAAGCAGCTTATTACAGAGGCAGCAACATTAAAAACCAAATACTGTAGGATTAAGTTTTGTTCTTTCTAGATGTAGAAAATACCATTTTTAGATCACCTCATTTTTAAAAAGATATTTGCAAAAATGGTTAATGGTGCTTTTTCTTGCTCTCTCATCACCAGGTCTCTTACAAAGAGGCTAATACAGTTACTTTCAATCTCTACCCCAGAGGCCTTTCTGCTGCATGTTAATGAATACACAAGCCCCGAATGCACACCAGTAGGGGGACCCCAAACCTTATATTTTTGGTATTCCCTAAAAATATTGCCTTGTTGTTCCGTGTATAAGAGATTAAAATACCAACAATTTAAAAATTAGACATGCTCTCAATGAACATATCTCCCATCATATATTATATCATATTCTTTCATCTAAAAGGAGTCAGTTTCTGTGCCTCAGAGCTTCCTGACAAACAACAATGGAAAGACAGGCATTACATTTCCTAGTGACAGAGAAGCACATCTAAAAATAACCACATCCTGACTAAAAATAAACTCTTGCAAATGCAATTTAAAAGTCTAACCACTTGGAAACCAAATTCAGGGCTTAATCTATCTGATGCTGTCTTAATTTAGATCACAGTAGTTCCTTTTAATTTAGACTACAGTGCCACTCTAAAAAATACAACAAAACGAACAACAAAACAAATAAAATACAAAGTTTTTTTCTCTCCTTTATCCAGAAGTGTGGGCTCCATTTCCCTAAAAATGAGTTCTTCTTTTCTTTCCTTTTACAGTATGGGAAAAATTAATAACAAATCAAAGTTTTAAAAGTAGACAATGCAGAGCAATGAGTGGTAATGTAAAGGGTATCAAAGAAATCTGAGCCAAGAACAAAAATAACTTAACAAGGCCTATGAATAAATGATTCCTGGTATAACATAAGTTATTTGGTTGTCCCTACTGAAAATATACTACAGCTGCTGCTGCTGCTATTACTACTACTCTTAAACGAAGTCCCTAATTTTGGTCATTTTGTAAGTAATTACAAGTCGTTGAAATAAAATGCTTTCCCCACAAATTTTCTTCAAAAATTTTTTGCAAACATCTATAGATTATTATCTATAGTTGAAAATGTTTTACTTCTGACTTAAACATTTGGAAATTGTTATTATATATCATATATTCAATAGCTAAAATAAACAACAAAAAACTCTACTTTAGAATTACTTTCTAAAACTGTATAAGCCCTTGTAAAATGTTAGGATTTTTTTAACACAGAGCCAGAGCAATAGGGTCTGGAGTCCATTGATAGTATAATTCTCTGAATCTTCTATAGAGACCACACTGAAAATTTAAGACATTGCATTTCATTACAAAGGAATGCTTCCCTTTAAATTCATTTAAAATAAGCAGGGTCCAGGAATTCAATAAATTTAAGAAACCAAATGTAGAGTTTGATTCAACAAATATTTGGAGATTTTGGGCTTTTCAAGAAAAGTTCCAATTTTCTCGTTTCTTATTAAACAACTGGGTTCCCAAACAACTACAAAATTAATTTTCTGGCTCACTGTGTTTGAGCTATTCTTTTAAAGTGAGGAAGGCTAGCTTTTTGAGCTCTGTCACTTCTCTGACAGTTTTATTTGTGGTAGAAGAGTGTATGAAATTCTCCAGCTACCAGGAAGTCAGGGACTGTGCACAGATCCACACAATGGTGTTTGCATTCCTACTCCAGGGGGTAGAAATAGTGTGTATATTACTCTCCCCTTTTCAGCTTCCTAGAGATCATTAATCACGGGGACATGACATCCTCCCACTCATGCTCCCAGCCCCCTCCTGATATGCAGATTTAAAAGCAAGGACAAGTTAGAGCTCTTTACGCCCTGATTAAAGCCTTGCTGTGGGAGAGGGGAGACAATCCGAAACCCAGTCCTGTATCAATTGCTGGACTAAACACAATTTAATACCAACTGACATTAAGGAGCATGATAACAGTACATGTAGACTTACAGCTGTTAAGTAATATCAAATATCCCTGATCAAACGTATCTTCTTTATGTTTGGGGCTCACATACCTTTTTTCACAGCTGGAAAATCCACTTAAATGAACTTTAATATCTGCCCAAGATTTTCAGGTGTAAATACCTAAATATACTTTAATCTCACTCAATTCAGTAATTATTTCTTAATTACGTGTGCTAGGTATAAAGACAAATCCCTACCCTTATGGGGCTTATTTTCCAGCAAGGAGAGAATAGTAAATGAAAAGTCAACAAAACAAGTAAGTTAATGAATGGAAGGTGATGAAGTGGTCTGGGAGGAAAACCTAGGAGGGTAAGACAGCCAGGGCATAAGGGTGGTAACTGTGACAGGGTGGAGGGGCAGACTTCACTGAGATACTGTCCTTTAAGCAAAGATTTCAAGGAAGTCAGGGAGTTAGCCCTGTGCTCTCTGAGAAAGAGCTTTCCAGGAAAAGCAAGAGCAAAGGCTCCAGGGCTGGAGCAGTGGCACACCTGAAGTGCAGAAAAGTTGGGTATGGCTGAACCATCATACACACGAAGAGGAGGACAGGAGACTGTAGAGGTAATAGGGGGTCACATTGGTCCTGCAGCCTTCTATAATTTGAGTTTCTATTCTGAGTGAAATGGGGAGTCACTGCAAGGGTTTGCAGTGATATACCTGAACTCATATACTCATGAGAACAGAAGGTAGGACATCAAAGCTGAGGAGGAGCAGTTAGGGTGTTTCTCTAGTAATTCAGGTGAGTGAACAGAGGAATAACAATGAAGTAGTTCGATACAGATACATTTTGAAGGGTTTCCTGACATTTCAATGCAGTGCCAGAATCCAAGAATCCATGGTTCTAGCTTTAGCAAGTGGGAAACTGGAGTTACCATAATTTGAAATGGGAAACATTACAGTAGAAACAGCTTTCTAGGAAAAAGATTAATCTTAATTCTCAGTATATTAATTTGGGGCACCTATTAGGCTTCTTAGTGGAGGTGTTAGTAGGAAGTTAGCTATAAGAGTGTGGAGTTCAGGGAGAGATCCGGATTAGAGAATATGAACTGAGGAGTCATTAGCAATGCATTTAAAGATAGAATACTAGATTAGATCAGTAAGGGACTGAGCGTGGACTGAAAAACTATGAAGGCTGAGCCTGGGGCACTTGATCAAACAGAAGCTGAGGAGTAAAGCAAGAAATTACAACTAGTGAGGTACAAGATAGTACAGTATCCAGGAAAATGTAAGTAAGACTGTAATCACCTGTGACACATGATATGGACAGACGAAGATGACAACTGAGATATGCCCACCAGCTTTAGCAACACAGAAGTAACTAGGGACCTTAGTAATAGCCATTCTGGTACAATAGTGGGACTAAAGCCTGAGTAGATTGGATAATAGAAGATCAGGTAGTCAACACCTAAAGGAGTTTTGTGCAAATGGCAAGAGAAGACTGGAGCAGCAGCAGACCAGGAGCTGTCAAGATCCAAGTTATGGCCAGAAGGACCCCTGACTGCTGTTCTCAACAAAGTGTAACCTTTTCAACCCACAGTCACCTGGTCATTGTTTTCTATTTCTGTATTTGTCTATGATTTCTCCTGCCTAGAACATTCTCATTCTTTAAGACTAGCTCAAAACTCACTTCATTCTCAAATGTTTACTATGCCTTATGCTAGGTGCTAAATATATGAAAATAAATAAAATATACTCCTTTTCCTAAGAGAAGGCAGCATAACATAACCTGTAGAGTAATGGGATGAATTCCAGGTTGCCTCCTAGTAAAAGTGTGCCTTACACAAACTGTACCTTGGTGTCCTTATCTCTAAAATTAAGGGAAATAAGTTCACCCCACCTGGTTGATATGAGCATTAAGTGAAAAAAGGCATATAAAAAACTCTGCTTGGCACTTAGTAAATGGCAACTATTAAGGAGCTTTTGAGTGGTAGGATATATGGCACTATAAGAGGAAACAGCACAAGATGGAAGAATGACAGAATATGGTGTCTGTGGGGAACCAAAAAGAGATCCCTAAGTCTAAGTCAGGCAAAGAGCAAGGCCTTAAATGAGGAGTCCTTACCAGGCAATAAGGCCAGAGATGGTACGTGTGTGTGCGTATGTACGTTCATGCATGCTTGCGTGTGTGCCTCTGTGTGTGTGTGTGTGTGTGTGTGTGTGTGTGAGAGAGAGAGAGAGAGAGAGAGAGAGAGAGAGAGAGAGAGAGAGAGAAGTGGGGTGGGAAGATTATAAAGGACTGCCAAGTGAGGTATATGTCATGCCATATTGGGTTACTGATGACCTTACATCAGGGTTGTGCTGGCAAAGGTGTAGATGTAAACGCAAAGCCAAGGAAACAGATTTCCCAGATGAAACTGCAGATTATTAATAAATATATAGTGACAATAGAAATTTGCTCTTAATCAAACAGATAGAGGGGAGTCAGAGAGAATTCTAAGCAGAGATCTACTTTTTGAAAAACAGCTCTGTGCTGTGAAGAGGATGAACCAAGCTGACAGCTTAGGTAAAACTTTCCTGCAAGGCTGAGCAGCTTCAGTTTAGAAGCAGAGAAAGAAGGTGGTCTGACCTTCTTGGCTTGCATGCTTGAAGGCTGGCAGGTTGAAATGATGACCAATGCTTTAGAATAGAGAGGAAAGAAAGTAAACCTAGACAGGACATAGGAGAAAAGGAATCACCACAGAGCCAGAGGCCTGGATGAGGATGGAGAACAGATACAGTATGAGTGAGGAAGAGTTCCTTCATCATGCTAGACCATAGTCTGTCCTTTGAATTCTATTGCAATTACATTTCAATAATTAATTCACTGTGAGACTACTCAAAAACTATCTTATGATATGATATCTCTCCTATTTTTGTCTTGAATTTTATTTTTTGCTTTGTAATCAGCATATTAAGGACACATTCATACATTTGAAGAATTGCTTAAATTCTGATATCCAGACTTCAGTTGTGAACATATGCCTTTAAAACACATAATTAAAGCTATTCATAATTTGCTATACTACCAACATTAAATTACAGTTACTTTGGAGCATAAGTTAAGCAGTTTAAAGTAAGACTGTAATACACCTAAAAAAATCTCCTTACCTCATACATGCAAATTACTCTTCCATGTAAAGGTCTTATCACTCAACTTCTAAGTTAGCCTGCTCCGGAAGTCACTACTCTAAGGCTTATGGTCCAAAAGGGAGGAAAAACAATGTAACCAAGTGTATATATATATATATATATATATATATATATATATATATATGATAAAAGATGTGTATGTTTATATATATATAAACATGGCACCACAGAAGGGAACATAACATATGTTATACATGTGAAAAGGTCTTCACACAGAGTGAAAACAGTATGGTCCTTCTGATCTAAAACAATGATAGTATCTCCTGGCTCTTGGTCTCTTTCACCATGGAATGTTACCTTCTGACCATCTTTCATCATGCCTTTGTCAACATGAACTTCTAGAGTCTTCTTCTCTCCAACTATCTTCCTTATCTTGCAGCTTTTATATCTGTCTTTAGAACTGATCCATTCCCCATGGCCCTGGCACTCCATGCACACAGACTGAATTTGCTGAACCCCAGGTCCTATCTGATAAATTCTTATTTGCATCCCAGTACCCTGCAATTGGGATGGCATTCTACTACTCCCTTCTTACTACCTTGGTCTTCACATTTGTCACAAATCACACTCTTTTGCAGAGCCAATTTTCTTGTTGCACTATTATATACATCTTCTAAAGTTAGTGAGAACTGACACACAACATTTTATCTCTTCTCTCCCTCTGCATCCTTCCTCCTCCTCCAAAAAACATATCAATGGTGTAAACGGGCAAGCCAAAAATACCACCTGCTCCACCTTCTTTAATTGCCTGTTCTCCTTTATCATATAATTCCCTTTTCTTTGGGAAAACTTGGTAAGCTTGAGAAATCTGTTTAAACTTCTCTCCTTCATTTGGATTCTGATTAGGGGGCTATTTCAAGACCAGCTTCCTATAAACCTTTTTTAATTCTTCCTGGGTGGCAATGAGTTTGACTCTCAAAACATCATAGTAACGGCCAGCGAGGGGCCGAGGCAGGTGTAGACGAATGGAAAGAGCTGCAACTGCACAGCTATGAGAGCTGCTGCTCCCCCGCTTCTCACCAAGTGTTCTGGAAAGTTCCCCTTTTCTTGAATTGTTATTTAACTTTTCGTAATATTTATGTCTTGCCTCCCCATTTAGATCCCATGTTCCTCCAGTCTGCACTGTAGAATCGAATCCTTCAAGTACCTATCATGATGCTGCTCAGTCCTACTTCAGAAACATCCATTCACCTAGGTTGTTCCTAACAGTGAAAACCAGGTTAAAGAACTAAAAAATTTAATGCTGACAACAACAAAAATACCCGCCCCCATCTGTTCTGATAACAAACTCTCCCTTTTTATATAACAATTGCCAAACAATTGCACTTACTTAAAGTCTGCTTTACTACCTAGAAAGCTCTGGAGAACATAGGTTGTACCATATTCGTCTTTGTTGCCCTAGCACTTAACATAGTGCCTAACACATAGTAAGTGCTCAGTTAAGAAATATAAGCCAAAATGGAATCATCCAATTTTCAAACATTTATCAACTCTGTCATGTGTAAGTTGGTATGTTTAGCTGATGCTACAACGCTAATTATTTTGTAACATATAAGGATATCAAATCAACATGCTGTACTCTTTAAACACAATGTTACATGCCAATTATATCTCAATAAAGCTGGGGAAAAAAGATTATGCTTTAGCATTGTAATGAAGTGTCATTAGAACTAAATTATCCCCCTCAATATATCAGATAAAATGAATTGGTCTAAACAAAGAAACAACAAAAAGAGGTAGGAGATAAATACTTTTTAAACACACTGGCTCTTCTGGGTGAGTAAAAAAACACTTTATAGATGCTGATGTGCTAAGTGAAGAAAATTAGACTGAGAGGCTAAAAGATACTAAGTCAGATGTGGCCCTCTACTCCTCTCCAGTATAGTATAAGCCATCCCATGTTCTCCTTTCCCTCTAAAACAAAACCACATCCACATGCAACTTTTTGGGGTTTTTTGGCTAAGTGTTAACACATAAGCTTATTGACTATGGACAAGAAGGCTAAAGAATACTTTCAGGTGGATAATAGAGATGAAAAGACTTAGGTTGTCCTTTAATGTAGCAAAGAAGGTGGATACCAACAATCTACTATTATCATAAGTATAGACAAAAAGAAATTAAATATAACAAATAGACTATAAAAACTAAGATGCTGATTAGTGGAAATGAAGGTCAAGTCAACTGTCATTGTGAGTTAACTCATTTTATGTCTATGTTCATGTTCTCTTGATTCGTCTGGGGGGAAAAACAGGGCCTTACTGAGAAAACATACTTAAAAAAATAAAAGAAAGAGCCTTGGCAAAAAAATAAAAGAAAGAGCCCTGACTAGTAGCATGGTGGATAAGGTGCCAGCCTGCAAACCCAAAGATCACTGGTTGGATTCCCTACTCAGGGTACATAACCAGGTTACACGCCAGGTCTCCGGTCAGGTCCGAAGCTGGAAGCAAGTAAAAGGCAACCATACATTGATGTCTCTCTCCCTCTCTTCCTCTCTCCCTTCCCCCTTCTCCCTCTCTTAAAAAGAAAAAAAAAAATGCCCTGGCTGGTGTGGCTCAAAGGATTGACGCTGGCCTGGGAACCCAAAGGTTGCTGATTCAGTTCCCCAGCCAGGGCACATAACCCAAGTTGCAAGCCAGGTCTCTAGCTAGGTCTGTAGCTGGAGGCAGGTGAAAGGAAATCATGCATTGATGCTTCTCGCCCTTTCTTCCTCCCTGCCTGCCATTCTCTCTGAAAATAATAATCTTAAAAAAATAAAATAAAAACCTACTGCCAAGCCACTTTTTTACTCACTTGTCTCCTCTATCACCTTTATAGACTCCATACATGCACTATCATAAAAACATACATGGCTTGAGAAAAACAGATTAACAGAAAACAAAGAAACAAGTTCCAAAACAAAATTTCAAAATCAAGAAACAAACTTTAAAAAGAGATCTGGAACTGAATATTGGATCTAAAAGCCAATATGCTTATTATAAATAATGGTAACAGAAACAGCAGTTGTGGGGTGGCAGCAGCAGCTCCCCCAGTTCCGGACAGATTACTCAGTGCCAGGGACAGAGTGCTTTATTAATTCCTCATTTAATCATTATCGTGACCCTTTGAGTTTGATTATAAAGATAACCACATACTATACTGTCCAGGTTTACCTATTTTCATGACATTTTCCCTTAAATCAGCGTCAAAGAAAAACCCTTAAAAAATAGTTTAAAAATGGAATGAGATGTTACTTTAAAACGATGATTTATTCCCCTTAAACTTAGGTCTTACACACACATACACATACACACAGATATACTTACATACACACATATGCACACAAACTCATTTCAGGGTCACTACAAACAAGCAGGATTTAGTAGATATTACAGTTCTGGTAAGGTTTCTAAAATAGCTCTCAGAGGTCAATGCCGTTTTCTCTGTATTAATGGATTAGCCTAGATACATTACTGCTCAAATGATACTAATCACTTTAATTCTGATAAAAGGGATTGGCAGGGCCATTCCAGATAAACTGTCAAGTCAGTAGCAACCTCAATCTTCCAGGAAAGCCTTTGGGAATCTATACTCATGAATCCTAACTGTGACTTTACAGTGTAGCTAACACTTATCAAAGCAACTTTTAACATAAAAGCAAATTAGAAGAAAAATAGCTTTAAAATTTATTTGGGAAAAATAATATTTAAAGCAAATATCAGAAAAGAAAATAAAGAAATCTGATTACTTAAAAAAAAAAAATCTAATTTTTAAAAACCTGTATAGTTTTGCTCTATTTTGATAGATACCAAATACTATGTTAAAATACTATTCTTCAGAGAAATCTTTATCAATGTTTATGCTAACAGTTACCTTCAATATACTTTGTACTGAATATTCTCATATCTTTGTATGAATGTTCTTTAACTTACAGTATTTGAATCCCTCTCACACACACACAAAAAATCGATTTACTCCTGGGCTTATAAACCCCATTTTCTCTTGGCTTTAGTATCTAGATTTCAAGTGCCCATTGATTATGAAAAAGATTGCAGCAAGGTAAAATGTTCAGAATCTTTTTAGAGGATATGATTTAATGCACTTATTATTGTACAACCTCAAGAGAATTAAAGAAACTTTTGATTTTTAGTTCCACAAAAAGTTACTTAATTATGAAAAAAACCAATGTGTTGAAGACCTGCAGAGTAGAGTATATAAAGATAGCCAGCAACAAAATGATTTCAATAGCATATAAATTGCCAATCATAACAAAAATAATATGGATTTGCTTGAAAAAGAACTAGAGTATGTTTCCTTTTATATTCTGGGTTGTGTTTCTATAGTTTTATATTAAAGCAATTTCTATTATTAAGATTCCAATTTTAAATTTATTTTTAAAGCAGTGGTAATGCCAAAATAACCTTTCTGCAGATTTAAATTTATTTAACTTGTTTAAAATGCCACTTGTATGCTTATAAAGCACCACGAGCAGTTTTGTGAAAGTCAAAGATCTTGCTACTGATCTCAAATTGAAAGTAAGAGAACGAGTCCTGACCAGGTAGCTCAGCTGGTTGGAGTTGTCCTGATACACCAAGGCTGTAGGTTTGATCCCTCATGAAGGCACATACAAAAATCATGCAATGAATACATAAAGAAATAGAATAACAAATCAATGTTTCTCCCTCTCTTTTAATCAGTAGTACATTTTTTTAAAAAAGAAAGAGAACTAAAAATATGCATTAATACTTATTTAGTTCTCAGAGAATGATAAATTTTAAAAGCAGTCCATTAATACTATAACAGGCAAGTCATAAAACGTTTTTTATAGTAAATTTTTTGGGGGAACCCAAAAACCCAGAATTTCTTTATAAAAAAATGCGTATTATTCTTACATGTTTAAACTTCAATCACCTTCAAAGTACTCTCCATCTGATGCAATATACCTATCGAGATGTGTTTTCCACTGCTTAACAGTTTCTGGGCTCAAATGATTTTGATGCCTTTTAGTGCTTCTGCCATTTTTTGTTTCAACTCTTCCACACTAGCAGAACAGGGATTCCCTATGAAGACTGTTTTCATCAGAGAAAACAAACAAAAAACTTGCTCAAGGCAAGAGCAGATGAACAGGGAGGGTAAGGGGCATAGGGTTCATGCCATTTTTTTGGTCAAAAATTGTTGGAACACTCAGTGTGGTGTGGGCAGATGTGCTTGCAAATCACTCAACATGAAATGGGCAAATGTGCTGAAAGAGTCTTCAAAAATATTCACTGAAGCCAAAGAGCCTTTCACAACAACCCTAGCTGCTACTCTGATACAGATGGGTTCCTAGAACACTGACCTAGCAGAGGGGGGCCAGTACCACAAGGGGCCTGCCCTACAGAAGATAACTTTCATGTTTTTTGGGTCTGCCTTCATATTAATACTTGAGACCATGATCCAATTCTTAAGTTTATAAAATTTTATTAATATTGCTTAAGACATATTTTCTTTGTAAATACTCTTATAAGGCAATTAATTAGTGAGCACGTTAATTTAAGTGTAGGAATTAAAAGCCAGATTCAACTCCAGACTCTCACTTATTAGGGCTATGAGACTTTGGACAAATTGCTGGATCTGTTGAAAGTGAAGAATAGTAGTACCTACCTCATAAGGCCACATGATGATTAAAAGGAGTTAATCTTTATAAAGAACTTAACATAATGCCACACACAGTATTCAATAACTGTGCTTTTATCACAGTTCTGGGTTCTCTTGTTGGGGTTCAATTTGTAAGTCAAAAGTGACAAAATGAAAATTTCTCATCAGAGCATAGTAGTGGTTTTGACCAACCAGTTACTTATAATATTTTCACTTCCTTGTGCTTATAAAATTAAAATGAGATGCTTGAAAACAATAAGAACTGATGATGTCCTTCACTGAGCTATCAATAAAAGGTTACCTACCTGTGCAGCTCTTCAGTTTTGTCTTCAGTTGGACCTGCGATTAGTAAACAATGACGAAGGACAGCTGCCATGACACGGAACTGATGAGATTCACTCTAAGGCAAATAAAAAAGGAGGAAGAAAGAATGGGTATTGAATGCCTTAATGAAGGAGTCTGGTATATCACTACATCCCTTTTGGCCTATCTACCCTTCAAAACAGTCATCCTTTGACATACATAGAAAAGTCATAGTCATTGTCTCACATCAACAACTACAGCCACCTCCAGAAATGGCTAACACCAGAAGTTGTTGATCTAGCACCCCTTTAAGAGCATGTTAGGCAAAGAATCATGGTCAGCATCCATGCACTATTCACTCCATTTTACCGTAAGATCAATTCAACTAGGGATCTTTTTCATATCTAGAAAGTCTTGACTCTTTTGTTCCAGTTTACTAATCATTATAAAAGTTCATACACATGTAATATGATCAGATATTTTAGGAACACATTGTATATACTTAATGAAACTGTCTCATCTCTTAACCTTCAAAAGCAATGGATTAAAATCTAAAATCTATCAACTTCATTTTAATGAATCTTCCTAATCTCCTAGTTCCTCCAAATTTTGCTCCTAAAGTATGTTTCCCCAGTTACCCGAAAATGATGGAAAACAAGTAATCTGAATTTAATCTAGTTTTCCAATGTTTATTAATTGGTAGTGGTATTAAAAACAGAGTTAGAGGGAAGAAGGCAAATAGTAGAAAATGAGCTCAGCTTTGAATAATCACTTGGTTTAGCTCATTATTTTTAGTAAAATCTTGGATCACTACAATTTAATTGTCCACATCAAGGTCATATGTCTCTTCTTCCAGAATTTCAGTAATTAAGAATATAAAATTAGAATTATGATAGAATCCCAGATATGCTATACTTCAGGAAAGGTTCTAATTACCTCAAAAGCTATTAACTTTTAATAGAACTTCAGTGTATTAAAGTTTACTGAATATACTATGTTAAAGTATAATAACTTCAGTATATCTACATATAATTGATTTAAAGTCTATATAAAATGACTTTTTATTCACATATTATACACACATATCCTACATTCAGATACATAACTCAGCCCTTCTAGGGAGGAGGAACCTCTTACAAATCTAACGAACAATACAGCACACTTTCGTTACTCATAATGTAGATGACAATATGAAACATAAGACTATCACGGGCAGGTGTGGAAGAGATGAAGGCGTCAGTGGCATTCTGCCATCCATCTTCCAATGCTTGAATCAAAATTCTCTAACATGTAAATATACTTTCATTTACTCCAAATTAAGCAAAGCACACTGAAACACATGCAAAACTCATCCATTAACTCTTAATCATATTTTCCTTGGTTTTGAAAATTAACTGGGAATGCACTTCCTTTTAAACTAGATTTTTCTTTATTCTAGGTATCACAATTGTTTTCATGCTGATGTTGACATGCCTCTTGCAAAACTGTCCATTTTGGTCTTTCCATTATTTGCAACTGTAAACTCCAAATCCTACTCCCTTCTATCCCATTTCCTCCTGTCCCAATTTTCATAACACCAATTCCCAAATTGTACCCTATGTCTGCAATGCCCTCTTTTACCATAAATCCACTAAATTCTATTTTTCTTCTTGAAACAACCTTTGAGATCCTTTTGTCTTCACTCTTGGCATCACATTTCTTTTCAACCTCTAGGTCTCAGCTTAAATACCTACTCAGAGAAGCTCCTTCTTTGACCACTTTATCTACATAAATTCTTTCCTTCTTTATTCTCTATCACTACATCTTGTTAGGATTTCTTTCATAAAATCATAATTTGTAATCCCACATTTGTTTATATACTTGCATATACACTGCCTTCTCCCCGAACCTATTATGTTTATAAGTTTAGAGGATATCTGTATAACAGGTATTTAATCATTTTTAATGTAAATGATAGAACAAAAAATAAATGCCTAAATCGTTAAGTGTACAGCTAGATCAATTTTCACAAAATGAGCACATCCATCTAATTAGCACAAAAATGATGCAACACCAAGATTAAAAGCTCCAGAATTCCCTCTTGGCCCCCTCAAATGACAATCCCCCACTCTTTAAGGTTAATCCCAAAATCTAACATCACAAATTAGTAGTTTCTATTGTCACCAATCCTTATTATGAATGAAATCATTCATACAAATGGTTGTGAAATTCATGCACAATGTTGTGTGTAGGTGCAGTTTGTTCAATTTCATTGCCTGAAAGCAGTGCTATTCGCAGTGCAGCTTGTGATCCACTGCTTGTCACTGATCTACAATGCCATGAGTACAGAAGGTGAACATGAGCATTTAGAAATTTTCCAGCAGTTTGACATTGTGTGTAAGGTGTTTTATACAAGAGTTTCATTTGATAGCTGGGGGAAAATCTAGTCTTTTACCATGGCTAGGTTAAGAAAACACTGCTGCATACAATGAATATATTGCAATTAATTTATCAATCCTACTCTTAATGGGCACTTGGATTATTTCCAGTTTTCAGTTATACTGAAGAGTGGTACTATAAACATATTCTTTTTTTTTTTTTAATTTTATTGTTGTTGTATTACATCCATCCCCTTTTTGCTCCCCTCTGTCCCCCTCCCCACCCACCCACTCCCCACAAAGTCAATCCCACCTGTTGTCCATGTCCATGGTTCCTTTATACAAGGTTCTTGTCTAAGCTGTTCCCCTTTCTTGCCTCTGCCTCCCCACTCCCCCCAACCCCTTTCCC